>CM074740.1:96571306-96838806 GCA_037367245.1 Phrynocephalus guinanensis | reverse complement strand
TAGAATGATGATCTACAATCCATTCCGGAAAGCAAAACACGATACTGGGGATGGAGCACGAACATGGAGTAATAGAGCCAAGGCTCATGGCCAAAGCCTAGTGACTTTCTGATGAGCAGGGATCCAGATTTCACCTGACTCAGGTTTCTCTCTTCTCTCTAACCTTAGCTGTAGTTCTCATGGTAGCTGAGAAAGGGATTTTCCCAGGGAAGGATATTGTCATTCCTTGCTGTCACTGCTGTAATGCAAAACCTTTGTGGCTGGGCAATTAAGAGTCATTATCTTTACAAAAGACCTCATCTTCCAACATTGGTAGGTACCAACTGATCAATCTGTCTGCTTTCTTTGGATCTTCATTGTGCATGGCAGCTGACCCTAGGGACAATTATGACGCATACCTGTCTTTCCTAAGGACGATCCTATAGAGCAGAGGTGGTGAACCTTTGGCACTCCAGATGTTTTGGACCACACCTCCCAGAATTCTGAGCCTAGATGGCCAATGACAGAGGACTGTGGGAGTTGTGGTCCAAAACGTTTGGCACGCCAAAGGTTCACCACCACTGATTTAGAGGCTCCAAGCCACACATCAAATAAGTGGGGGGGGGGGAGAATTTGCACCATGGGTTCCTGCCATAGCTGAGACACACACAGAGGAGATTCATATGATGTGACTTTTACTCCGCTGCACCTTAACTGAGGATGCTGCCTTTGAAAACCACATACTTCCTTGGATAAAGTAATGGAACATGTCAGAGTCAAGTTTTCAGCTTTATTCTCCTTCAGACCTGGCTATGTCTGTGTGAAAAGGCAGTGTGTCATTTTCTCCAACATATTTTTTTAAATAAGACAATGTTCAAATGCAGAACCTCAGAGCTGCACTTAAAATTGCAGGATCCAAGGAGTTTTTATGACAATCCACTCCAGCACTTGCGCAAGTCTTTTGGTATCTCGGAAGATCCTACAGTATGATTTCTGGAGAATGGAGACATGGTGAGATTTATCCTCACGCTTGCCACCAAGTTAAACATTCAAAATGTATTTATAACCATATTTCTCAAGCTGCAAACCTGACAAGAAGGTATCCAAAAGACTGGGATGCCCTTGATTAAAGATGGCATAGTGCTTATAGATGATATTATCCTATTTTTTCAAGAAAGGTCAACTTGAGAGAAGGAAGCTTTGACCTCTTGCTGATTATTTGGGTGGGGTCTCCATTCCTGAACACTTCTATGTTTGAGAATATTTGGCACTATACAGTGAAGCAAAGCAGGAGGGAAAATAGATAGATAGATAGATAGATAGATAGATAGATAGATAGATAGATAGATAGATAGAGAGAGAGAGAGAGAGAGAGAGAGAGAGAGAGAGAGAGAGAGAGAGAGAGAGAGAGAGAGAGAGAGAGAGAGAGAGAGAGAGAGAGAGAGAGTCAAAGCCAGAAAAACTTTCTAAAGGACTTGCCAAGATGTTGGAGTGCAGGGAAATACTGAATATGGATGCAAATACAATTTTGGCTGAAATCCTATTTCAATTGGCATAAGGGAAAGCTATGCCTGAGGATGGGAGATTCCCAGACAGTCTGCACTGAGTACCGGGTTGGGCAATTGGTTGTGTAGTTCACCGTGTGCCTCAATGCACAACCCGTCTGTGGAAATACTTTTTTGGGGGAATATGATTTCTCCTTTGGTGCCAATTTTACTACCGCTTGTGCAACATTCAAGTTACTCGAGCAAAGCTATCTAAAAGAATTCCAGACCTTTGTTTAGTCCTCCCCCCCCAACATTTATTTGTTAGCATGGGCTTGGTGGTGTATCACAGGAAATGGCACTGGATTTCACAAAAATCTATTTCACAAGAAGCGGGTGGCTACATTGCAGGTACAGCCAAGCAGGTAACAACAGTATTGGCATTAACCTGGGTGATTCAGGGCATCAAGGGAATGCCAGATGGAGTGAAAAGGGAATAAGCCAATTCAAATGCACTTCTCTGTTCAACAAATTTGGGGGGGGGGGTAAGGGGCATCTGACCCACATGTAGATCAAAATCCATGTATTACTGCCCCCAAAGATCACTCCTGGAAATGAATAGGAGTAGAGATGGGCACGAAACAGAAAAATGGCATTTCGGTTTTTCGTTTGTCGTTGAGAGGTCTGTTTCGGTTCGTTTCCGTTTGTCGGGAATTTTTTGAAAAAATTCGTTACCGTTTTTCGTTTTTTCGTTTGTCATTTCTACCCGCTTTTTGTACGATTTCTAAATCATTTCCGTGCGCAGGCATCCTCCAATGCCCCAGACCAAAGGGAAAACACTAAAAAAATGAATGCTGGCAGAGACACAGTATAGACTAGGTATGCAGGGAGGCTGCAAAGGCAGCGGCGGGCGTTGCCCAGGGTGCAAGGCAGCCGCAGAGTGACTGCACTGCGGGGCAGGGGAGGGTACTCACTGAGAGGTACGCAGCACGCACGCACACAGGGAGGCTGCAGGACTGAAGCTAGAGTCACAGCAGAGACAGCAATCCCACCCTAACTCCCACCAGAGACGGCAAGGAGGATGGGGGCTGCCAGAGCTTTTTATGCCCTCTGTGGCTGCCAGACCTGCCCGCCCAGTCTGCAACCTGGGCATGCTATTGGTTGAACATGATCCCATCACATCGCTTGCCTCCATTTTGTGGCTGGTGGTGACATCCATTTTAAAGGGAAAAGAAAAATACATCGCGATGGGAGAAGACAAAAACAAATGTTTTAAGGACCCCAAGCCCCCCTTGGTAGGTATTATCAGACAATATAAATAATTATCGCTGTGTTTTTACGGATGTCCAGGGCATTTTTTAACATTTAAAACAGCTCATTTCATTGTGCGTCGCCATTAACGGAAACGAAACGTAACGACCACAATGTTTGTGGTTCTGTTCGTTTCATTCCATTTTCATCACAATTTTCGTTTGTCGTTTCGTTGCGTAATGGAAACGACAAACGGTAACGGAAACGAAAAAATGTTCGTTCCGTGCCCATCTCTAAATAGGAGCATTATTTATTTATTTATTTATTTATTTATTTATTTATTTATTTATTTATTTATTTATAAAATATATAAATATATAAAAAATTTATACTAGTTAAAATCACTTTACTAGAAAACCCCATTATTTAGTCAGCTGGCCTAGAGTGCCAAGCACACAGCAGGCATCCCCTCTTTGGACAGCAATTGAGACCTGCTGCCTCAGGAACATAGGTGCTCGGCCATCTTGAGAAGTAATGGCGATCCTGCGACCTATTTCCTGGACTAGGCTCAAGGCTGATTCTCCCCAGACTCCAGATGTTTCGATGGCTACAGGGACAAAGTCAATTCCTGTCATAATATTTTTTATTTATTTATTTTAAGAGGAAAACCCTGTATAACCGAAACTACGCTGCTCAAAACCATGCAAGTCAAGGGAGAAGTGTATTTAATTTCTTCTTTTAGTGCACATGTTCAAACTCTTGCACCTGGCATGTAAATGCAACTATCAAATCATGGCTTGAGCTGCTGTAGGTAGGGATGCAGTTGTTCCGGATCCCAACCTTGGGTCTCCAGGTGTTCTCGGACTACAACTCCCCAAAATCTAGGCCAGCACAGCTATTTATTTATTATTTATTTATACAGCTTATATACCGCCCGTCTTCCTAAGGGAACTCCGGGCGGTTTACAATGACTATGCAACACAGCAACATTACAAAAACAGCAAAATAAATAGTAACTAAACTAATAAAAACAGACAAAAACAACAAAGCTAGCGTTGAAGGTTTCTTTGAGTTTTAATCCAAGAACATCTGGGGACCCAAGGCTGACCTAGACTGTTTCACATGGGGTTATGCTTGTGACGGACACAGTTCCTCTCTGGGTGTCCTATTAAATCCAACCATATCGCTGACCCATAAAGAGCCTTTCACCAGTTACGGCTGGTATGCTAGCTGTTGCTTCTCGTAGCTCATTGTAGCTCAGTGAGTTATTCTCGTTCTTGTTCCACAGGATGTGGTGATGGCGTCTGGCCTGGATGCCTTCAAAAGGGGATTGGACAGATTCCTACAGAAAAGTCCATCACAGGTTACAATCCATGATGGAGATGTATCATCTCCAGGCTTAAAACTAGAGTACTTCAAAGGCCAGATGCGGGGGAGTGGTATCAGGAGATAGAGATCTAGTCTCGTGTGTTCCCAGACATATTTGGTGGGGCCACTGTGAGATACAGGAAGCTGGACTAGATGGGCCTTTGGCCTGATCCAGCATGGCTCTTCTTATGTTTTTATGTTGTTACTACAGCACAGGTTTAAATGGGAAAATCCTTGAAGATGGTACCAAAACTGTCGCTTGGTACCAACACGTCAAACCAAAATGCATGGATTGCATCTTGTCAATATTAAAAAGTCACTGCATTGGCTTCAAGTTTGCTTTTGGCCTCAATTCCATGGGGTGGTGTTAATCTTCAATGTCTTCTCTGTCTTAGGATCAGCGGCAGCACCAATATGGTGCAGTTGGCTGGACTTCTATTGATGCACGTCCCAGCCTCCATTGAACCATGAAAGTCATTGGTGAGCCTTGACCACTTCCAGTGGGATGGAGCTCACGGGGCAGTTGTGCAGTCAAAACGAGAGCCACGTGCATCATCTGATGTTTACTTGGGGAAAGAGAGATTCAGGATACAATGATTTTAATTAATTAATAAATACATGTTTCAATGCAGACTACCTCTGCCTGCACAAATCTGCTTGGGTAGTAAAAACCTTCCACCAGTGCCCAGGTCTGGGCATTTCATCTCTGGAAATGAAACCAGCAGTATTTTTTTAGTTGTGATATCCTGACTGCTGGATAGCTCCATGGCTTTGG
Source organism: Phrynocephalus guinanensis (assembly GCA_037367245.1). Taxonomy (NCBI): domain Eukaryota; kingdom Metazoa; phylum Chordata; class Lepidosauria; order Squamata; family Agamidae; genus Phrynocephalus; species Phrynocephalus guinanensis. The sequence goes on along the minus strand of CM074740.1, from coordinate 96,833,949 downwards.
TATCTGGTTGCAGAGCCAGAGGCTGGGGGTTCGATTCCCCACTGTGCCTCCTTGACAGGGGCTGAACTTGATGATCCATAAGGTCCCTTCCAATTCTATCATTCTAAGCAACAGCGACTTTGGAATTGGAACGAATGCCAAATTTGATCACCGTTTTTAACTCCAGGAAAGTCCCCCCCCCCTATTTATTAGGGCACTTTAGATTCTGAACTCTTCAGCCTTTTCCCATTTCTTTTTCTTAAATATCAGCCTCCTATGATTTTCTACTTCTGTTTTCAACATGTGACTAAATCTTTTGCCACTGTTCAAATCCATTTAAATCCACATGAGCTACTGGAAGTACCTACTGCCTAAAGAACAGGGTATAAATCCCCTAAAATAAATAATTAACATGACATCAAATGCTTTGAAAGCAGGATCAGATAGTTCTTGTTGAGGCTGGCAGCTGTGATGGATCAAAGACGGTTTTTTGGCAACAATCTAATATTTTAAATTTTATTTATGCATATAGCAGGTGTGGGCCATCTCAGTGGGGCCAGAAACCTGCTTTGAGATGAACTGGCAGCTCATGGCCAAACTCCTGATGGGGACTGGCCAGAGTAGGAGGAGCATGTTTGAGCTGGCTGATTCAATTTTTATATTGGAAAAAATAATATGGCAGCTGTTTTTGAAATTTAAATCTCAGATGGCTAGTAGTGAGGATAGGGGATGGATGTAGCTGGCAGGATACACTGCTGATATTGTAAAGCACTGATATATTTGCAAGCAACAATATTTCATGTGCAAGACTCTCTAATCCAGGCATGTCCAAACTTCAGCCCTCCTGATGTTTTGGACCACAACTCCCAAAATTCTAAGCTTAGACTGCCAATGGCAAAGGACTGTGGGAGTTGTGGACCAAAACATCTGTAGGGCCGAAGTTTGGACATGTCTGCTCTAATCCATGTTAAACGCCAGGTCTACCCCATCTACATCCAATTGTGCCATTCAGGTTCAGTTTATTAGTATGCAGTCCTCAGGTCCCAACAAAGCAGAAGGGCCAAGCTAAGGTGGGTCTCTACAGAATGACAGTGCATGGAGACAATTGTCTTTTCAGCATTAGGACTAAAACTCTGAGGCCCAAATTCAGTTATGTAGCGTCACCTGCGTAACGTGGAGTTGTGCATGCCATTTCAAAATCTGCACAACGGTGGAAGTTATATTCTGGAAGCGATTCTGCGGACACAGTTGCACGGTCAGTCATGTGGGTCCATGTGCTGTTATTTACATGGGTATTTGAAGTGGCCAGTGGTGGGGCCAATCATGTGGTCTGTTGCGTGGTTCAATGCGCGGACACACAGACTGCCTGGGTGTTGCTCCCTGTGAAATGTCCTCAGGGTAACATTATATGCCAAGCGCAATTGGTTTTCAGCCAGAAATTCAGAAGTTCAAAGAAGGGGGGGGGAAGTTCAAAGAAGACATGGATGGCAATAATAATAATTTCTCAATGTGCATCCAAACGATGTCCCTTCTCTGTTCTGGAAATCAGGAAGCAGCCATCTTTGTAAGGTAGTACTGACAGGTAGAGATGGGCACAAATAAAAAAAATGGTGTTTCGTTTGTCGTTTGTCGTTTAGAGGGTCCGTTTCATTTTGTTTCCATTTTTCGTGAATTTTTTGCAAAAAAATCATTTTCGTTTTCGTTCGTTTCGTTACCATTTCGTTACCATTTATTTCAATTTTTTGTGATTTTTTTTAGCATTTAAAGCAGTTCACTGTATCGCCGTAACGAAAATGAAACGCATGACAAATTTTCTGGTGTTTCTGTTCGTTTCTTTTTATTTTAGAGACAAAATTCATTTGTCATTTTGTTGCGTAACGAAACAAAAAACGAAAACAAAAACGAAAAATTGTTCGTTTCGTGCCCATCTCTACTGACAGGCCTTGACTATAACTCTACCAGCAGCTGCCAGTAATTTTTTTCCTACTTAAAGCAAGAAGGAGGGGTGGGCTCTATTATCCTAGACAGCACGCACAGTGCTATCATTCTATAACCTCAAAAAGTCCCTTTCTATATCTGTCCCGCCAAGATATATGGTGGTGAAGTCCATGTCATTAACAATAACTTAAGTATGTTATCTTTTGGCCCACAGTTTCCCATGGTTTATTAATGGTATAACACATTAATTCTCCTTACAAGAGTGACCTTTACAACTCCAGTCATCCTCACAGCTTTTATCCAATTACATTATCACTCATTACAGGTACTGCCTTTCAAAATCTACATTTCCCCGAAAGGGAGGGTTCCTAATGGGAAGGATGCCAATGGCAGGAAAAAGGGCAGAAAGTGGGAAAGAAAAGATGTTATCTGGAAAATTAAGAAGCCTCGTGCAGTTGGGCGAAGGCTGATCAAAGCAGCTTAGAGAGTCTTTCTCTGCCATGAGTAGAACTTGTAGAAGTTACTTTTTCAGACTACAACTCCACTGGTCATGTTAAGCAGCAGAATCTGCGGGTTACAAAATGTTACTTTTCCAAGCTGCAGGTGCAAGAAAAGTGTGTGTGTGTGTGTGTGTGTGTGTGTGTGTGTGTGTGTGTGTGTGTGTGTGTGTGTGTGTGTTTTATTTTTAATATAACACAACCCTTCCAACATCCTTTGACACATGTCCACAGATTCCTGTACACATGAAAGGGCCCACCGTTTGCACCACGGAAAATATTTCACCAGATGGAGAAGGGAAAGATGGAAACTACAAGCATCTTATCACAGATGGGAAATCCTTGATTATTTTTTTAAAAAAAACACAGTTATCAGAATTTCACAGCCTGCGTAGTCAATTGGGCATCTTTGAACAACTCATGGAAGATCTACTTTCTTCAAAATGCAGCATGGTGCTTGTTTGGCATGAGATGCCCTGCTTCTGTTGCTCTAGTGTCGTGGTTCCAAACCTGAGGTCCCCAGATGTTCTTGGATTAAAAATGCCAGAAATTTCTTCACCACTAGCTCTCCTGGCCATGATCTCTGGGAGTTGTAGTTCAATAACATCAATTGACCCAAGGTTAGGAACCACTGTTCCACGGCAACTTTATTTGCATGCCATGGGGAGAATTCTGTAGTTGATGTGAGCACAGAAAAGCAATAACACCAGTGGTGGGAGATGTTTTGCTGGCTGTTCAGTGCACACCTGGATGTCTTCTGTTGCCTTGTTAATAAAGTAGTCAACACCCAGCCAAGTGTGAAAACATTTGCACAATTTCCCTTAACTACATGGTTTCCCACTCGTAGTATCCCGCCCGTTTCAGTTCTGCTTCAGAACGTTTAAGACCCTAAACAGCCTGAAACCAAAACGCCTTGGGAACCACCGCCTGCTTCCACACAAGCCACCATGTCAAGAATGAAAGAACGAAAGGGGACTTACCTATTGTATTGACTCTTGACGAAGGGCTAGCTAACGTTGCTGGCACTGAAGATTTCAGTGAGCTGTTCCCGCTATTTAATCTCAGTGCTGGCAGGTGAGGAGAGGTGGGCGAGGTGGGCGACTTGCTGTCGTTGGTCTTGGGTTTTGCTGAGAGGTTCAGTGGTTGGGCCACGTCATCCTAAGTGGGCATAAGAAGAACCAGCGAATGAAGCAGACTGAGCTCTCCTTATCAGAGTATGGGGGGAAAGACACAAACGCATGCAGGGAATTGCTACTCATATTAAAATATTTGTTTGTTTGTTTTGTGTGTGTGTGTGTTTGTTTGTTTGTTTTTTTTTTATACCACCCATCTTCCAATATGGAACTCTGGGCGGTTTACAAGTTTAAAAACATTACAATACAAAAAAAGAAAAACCCTTGCAAGCTGGAACAGTGGGTGGGAGAAGAGAGGGGGGGGGGGAATTAATTAATTAATTAAATTAAATTAAGTTAAAGGTCGCCATATGCCTCCCTGAAAAGCAAGGTTTTCAAAGCCTTTCTGAAGGCGGGCAGGGACTATACAGTGTTGAGGGAGGTGTAACTGTGGTTCTTCCAGTGGGGTGGGGATAATAATACAGTGCACCCTTGTATAACAAACAGTTTGTATAACATAAAATCTGTACAACATAAAAATTCCAGAGAGAGGGGAAATTTGCTTAACATAATTGTCTATGGGGAGAATCTGTACAACATAAAAATGGGATTACTCCATTTTCAATGCATTCCTATGGGAATTTTTATAAAGGAAAATTTGCTTAAGATAATTTCATTTGGAATGAATTAATTCCTTTATACAAGGTACCACTGTAATAATTTAAGGCTGGTAAGCAACACTGAATCAACGTGCTCGAGAAGCAAGCAGCAAAATGCCCAAAACGTCAATGTGTGATTGTGAAGGAAGAGTACAGAAAGAAAACTTCACTTGGAAATCTATGACATTCATTTATCTATTTAAAATATTTAAATAAAACAAACAAAAAAACAAACAAATCCCTTTGTGATGATAAGCAACCAGACACAGTACGTACGAGAGCAGAGGTTGGTTGATCATAAAGATCTAAAGTTAAACAATCAGTCAAATGCTACAAGGGAACAGTTATGACGTTTGTTATAGAGTTGCAACAAGAAATCGTGTTAAATTTCAGATTGTTAAGGAGAAAGGCCGTTTCACAATGGAAGATAACCTGCTGAGAGTTCATTAACTCCCTCAATATTTCTTTTTCTCCAATATGATACTAAGAGAAGTGTGGGGGTTTTTTGGGCGGTGAGTGCAGGGTTGAGGTTTCCACTGTACTGAGGAGCAAATCATCTCTGCACAAACCTAGTGCCTTTCTTCGTGAGGCATATAGCACAGATTAAAAAGCAAGCCAAAAAGGACTGTCTGATTGTAAAAAAAAAAGGGGGGGGCACAAACAACCCATCCAGCACTATGTATTTTCAAAAGTCCATGGAATAAGAAAGGAGCTGTACAATTTGCATATATTTTTTTTTAAAAAAAAACATTTCTTCCAACTAGAAAACTAATTGAGATCTGCAGAAAATATTGCACTAGTCTCACAAACAAGGATTTACATTCCTTATTTCCCCCCATTTCTGGAAAATTTGGGAAGATAACTCATGGAAAGTAGACAGACTTTCTCTGATAGTTTTTAAAAAAAAGGTCATTCTCACTTCTGTAGAAGAGCAAGCAAGGCATGCCAAGCCTAACTCCAGGTTCTTACACATTGCGGAGTGAGACCAGAACACAACACAGAAATGCAACCGGATTCTCCAGTTTAATTGCTAGGCATTTATGAATGAACACATGCAATACTGACACAGGCCTTGTGTCACTGAATGGTGTGTTCCAATCAGTATCTATACAGTTTGAGTTTCCTATCTTATTAAGGCTGGACTATCAAAGAAAAATGAGTTGGTGCATGTGTCATCAATGCATATGTGAGCACTGCTATGGTATCTCTATATGCTGTTATTTATACCTGTACCCGTCCCTAACTATAATTTTTAATAGCATATACCCATAGAGAAGAACCCCAGCTTAAGAAGATTCTGACTAGGCATCCAAAAACTGAGGCCGTTCCCTGAATGTTCCTATTCTACAGTCTGTTTTGCCATGCCGGCTAGAATATAAAGATCTAATTTGCAAAGTAGCTTCAGCCAGAGGTGGGAAGAGGGAGTAAAATGACTGTATCACATGTTAAATCTTGCTTTGCTATGCATAGGATAACAACAGACGACCTCAAATGTCTTCATTCTCCAAAAGAGGACATTTATCACTGAGTCTCATCATTTTTAGTCTTATCCTTGATATTCCTGCTCAGATCGTTCAATCTCTAAACCACTATTTTCTTTAGAGGGGAAATCCATCTCATGGCTGGTCTTTCATGTTTCCTCCTTCCCATTTTCCCTAGCATTATTGTCTCTTCCAGTGAGTCTTGACTTTTCACGGCCTGTTCAAAGTACCAAGTGTTTATTAAAGTAATTCATAGTAATGAGAGGAGCTGGATTAAATGATCCAAAGGGTTCCTTCCAGCTCTGCAGTTCAAATGTGTATTATTATTATTATTATTATTATTATTATTATTATTATTATTATTATTATTATTATTATTATTATTATTATTATTATTACACAGCAGACAAGATAATTACGCTGGATTTTGTATTACAAAACACTAGTCGAATGCTTCCCAAGCGTTTGGGACTATGTGAACTTTTTTTTTTGTTAGTTTGGTCTTTGACCGTAAATAAAGATAACTAAATAACTAACTAAGGACTATGTGATGTATTGGCGAATTATGCAAGCAGATCCCAGTAAGGTGTATTTATTATTATTATTATTATTATTATTATTATTATTATTATTATTATTATTATTATTATTATTATTATTATTATTATTATTATTATCATCATCACCATCACCATCATCATCATCATCATCATCATCATCATCACCATCCTCCTCCTCCTCCTCCTCCTCCTCCTCCTCCTCCTCCTCCTCCTCCTCCTGCACCATGGACTGAAGATTACCCTAATGATCATATTAACCATATTTTTAATGGGAAAAACACCAAATAGAAACTAAGCACTATTCATTGAGTGAATATCAATGGAAAAACACATCCTACTGGTTCCCAACTATTTTCCTCCCTTCCTCCCTTTGGACCATTAACTTGGGGGAAAAAAACAATTTCCCCAATGCAACTAGTTTTCAAAAATGGTTACAGTGGAAGAAAAGAGTAAAATAATCTTCCTGTCCTGCCACAGATGTAATAATTACCAGCTGCCCACTATTGGAACATTTTTTAAAAAAGGTATCATGGGCATTAAATTCAAAATAGGTTGAACCTGTTATCTAGACTGGCCTTATGGGCTTCCTTCAAAAGATGTTAGCAGTCACACTCAGCAAAATATCGTAATTTGGGGACTTAATTTTAGCTCACAGAAAGACAACAGGGAAGATGGTTTCTTGATGGCTTGCAAGAAGAAACAAGGAAATAACATACAATTGGTTCGGTTAGCCATCAAGCTAAGGCATGACTGGACTAAAGAAATGGATAAAGCCTCCAACAGGTAGAGGTGACTAAGGCCCTCTTGGACATCAAGGGATGACAGCACTGACTGACAGCCCTTTCTCCATTTCATAAGAGCCTTTGCCATGCATATTTTTTTATTTATTTTTATATACTGTATATTTTAAATTTTAGCTGTTTTGGAAGTTGCCATGTATGGCCATGATGATGTTGACTTGTTCATTCTATGATTCATAGAATCATAGAATAATAGAGTTGGTAGAGACCTCAAGGGCCATCCAGTCCAACCCCCTGCCATGACCTGTTCCTGGTTTCGTGTACTAGAAGGAACCCTACAGATCATCAGGTTAAGGAAGCATGATGGGGAATTGAACTTCAAGCTTCTGGCTCTGCAGCAGATACCTAACACACCGAGGTACCCTCACTTGCCTTAAGTGTGCATAGGGCTTCCAGCAACATGTATGCACCCTCTAAATTCTGCACCCCAAGTCAATGCCCTGGGGAGTCCTAGCCTGGTTAAGGTTCTTGTGGCAATGCTACTTGATAGGTGTTGTGTTTCAATGCACAGGCATTTAGACCCAGGGTTTTACGATTTATCACCAAAGATATATGGTGGCTGGACGAATGACATGTCAACACTGATTCTTCCATAGTTTCTATATCTTTTGGGGATAATAAAATTCTGTATTGGGGGGGGGCATCATATATACCAGAGAGTGCCCTACTCAGCACACGATCAATGGCAAGAGAGGATGGGAACGACAATCCCGCAATATCTGAAAGGCTGCAAGTTGTCCAACCCTTGTAAATTTAGTATTTTAGCCTACATGTGCTGAATATGGTTTTGGGAAGAAGCTCTGAACTTTTTCCTGTTTTTTTCTTTTTAAGATGATGGGCTGTTTTAATTGGTTTTTATCGTGCATTTTTTATCCTCTAGCCCTGGGCACTTGGATAAGTGGAATGGTGATTTATAAATGTTAAATACAAACAAATCTCATTACGCCTTGCTGTCTCATAAAGAATACATAAAGTAGACCTCCCCAGATGTTACCGTGCATATGCAAAAGGAGCGTGCGTCACTCAGATTCCTCTCCATCCCTGCTTGGGTTGCTGGTTGCAAGAAGCCAATTTAAGTTTGTTTACCTCCAGCCCGATTCACAGGCCAGTGAATATGGAGATGGCTTCCCAATATCTGATGACTCAGTGCTCAGCAATGAGGTATGCAAAGCAACCCTACAGAACCAGAGGTGGTACTTGGCAAGAATGTGTGAGAAACGAGTCCGGTTCATATTTCAGAGTGAGCCAGTCCAATCTGAACCTAAACATACATCACACAAGGCAGCTTGCCCTCAAAACCCATACGTTTTGGAAGTCTGCAGTGCAAGACACACTCAATACACAGCACCTGTGTGTGTGAGTTTCTGTGTACAGTGACCCCCACCTATCGCAGGAGTTAGGGACCCGAGCCAACCCGCGATAATTGAAAATCTGCAATAAGCGGGTGCAGGTCGGGTCAAGCCTGGGGGGTCTAGCTGGGGGCTCTTGTACTTACCGCCAGCCTGGCGCTGCCCCGAATGGGCCTGCAAGGGCTTTCCTGGGCCTTCTGAAAGCCCCAAAAGGGCCTCACTGCAAACCGGAAGTGACTTCCAGTAAACTGGAAGTGACTTCTAGATCATGAAAAATCATTTCTGAGGCCCCCAAGAGACTTTCCCCCCTCACCCCAGGGGGGCTTTTTCATCATATACTGTGGTCCCTCAATATAGTGGGACCGCAGTATATGACCCGCGAAAGGGCGGGGACCACTGTATATGCTGAGAGAGAGGGAAAATAACTTGTACTATTTGTTTGAAAAATAAATCCATGGAGGAAAAATGTTTATTTATGGAAGATTGTTGGGGAAATTGTACTCATAATGATCATTGTCTTTCTTCATGCCCCACCAATGTTACTCCTGAAAGCTTTGGTGTGAGAGGCTGTAAGGTACCACAGATTCACAGCCTGTGTAAAGCCAGGGTTGTCGGCTTTGTGTGTCATCAACATCAGAATGAGAGCAATCCTGAAATAACCTGGCGCTAGCACAACAGCGGCTTCTGTACTAAAGAGGCTTTTCCAGACCTCTGGGAACACATCCATGGCATAGTGCTGCCTGTTTAAATGACCTTGATGGTAAGAAATTGGAGCCAAAGCCCAGACAGATACAAGGAATCACAGAGGGAGGGTTTTGAAAAAGAGAAGGTGAAATAATAATGCACCCCGGCTGCTTGGGAAACAATGGCCCAGACTGAGTCCCCCTCCTTCCTCCACCGCTTTCATAGAGGTCTTCATTTCATCATAAATGTACAATGCGGCCCATTTCCTGGCACATGTGGGGCCACAGACAATTGGGCCATTGTCGTCGGCTGAACAATACCGCCAGTCACTGGCTTATCTCCTGAGTCGCTCGCTTATTCCAAAAAAATGTAGGACCAGTAAATATATCAATAATGGACGTCCGGTAGCAACTGGCACAGACAAAGTAAAAACTGTTCCTCACTACAGCCTCCAGAGCCTGTTCCTTTTCCCCACATGCACGCAGGCACACACACACACACACACACACAAATCCACCACAGGCCTGACAATTTCCCTCTCTCTGGCTCTCATCCTCTTATCCCACAAGCAGTCCTGAAATTATCATCCACCATAATAAGAAGCAGAGAGGTAAAGTCAGTTGTGAAATACGTTGTGTAAACGAATTATGCTGGTGATATTATTATCCTCCTTGATGGAATAATTGCATTAAATTAAGCAGGGAGGTTCACATGACAGGATGGTGGAATTAGATAATTCTCTTCCAAAGCGCGAGTGTTCCCCCCTCTCCCAGTCTGATTCTCCTCTGGTACTCCCCCCCCCCTTTTTCCTAAAGTTCTGATTAAAAATAACGCTTCTCTTTCTCTTTCAAGCAGGGAATTTATGCACCTGCAGACAAATAGCACAGACTTTTTTTAAAAAAAAGTGTGTGCTTATGTGTGGGTTCTGAAAGATATCTAAGTCATAAATTTTAGTCATAAATGCAAGGGAGAAATACGAATCATCTTTTTTTAGAGAACGCCTGGACCAGTATAGAATTGCCCTTGAAGATATTATAGTTTCTATAATGGGCAAAAAAAAAATACTTTCTGAGGCTGAGCACCCTTAAAGCCAATTTGGAAAGTGTACAATTCTGTCTTCCGGGGGGGGGGGGGGGGGCAGGCAAGAGCAAGAATTAGAAAATGTAGAGGTTCAGTGCCAGATGAAACACCACCCACTGTCCCCTGAACTAGTTGCATCGAGCAATTTAACACTAGTTATAACTAGGACTGTGATAGTTGTTTGCTTAAACCTAGGATATTGGGATCAAGTTTCAGATTTTACCTGGGAATGTGTAACTTAGAATGTCTCTAATGGTTCCAAGAGCTGCCTAGATGCCCTAAGCACATCTGATCTCTCTTGATTTCGGAAGCTAAGCAGGGTCGGCCCTGGTTAGTACTTGGATGGGAGACCACCAGGGAATACCAGATGCTGTCGGTGCCTGGAGAAGGAACTGGCAAGCCACTCTAGTATTCCTGCCAAGAAAACTCCATGGACATGGAGTCACAAAGAGTCGGTCACGACTATAATGACACAAAACACACACAATGGTTCCAAGATCACATCAGTTTCATGTGTGCTCATTCATTCATCTCTACTATCTTTGGGGGTGGGGTGAGGAAATCCCATTCAAATATGCATTTAAATATATGCTCTTGTACATGGGATATCCTGCAAAGAGTAAAACCCCAGCCTATGGATTCCAATGGCAAGCAAGATAACAGTGGGTGAGATCTTTATTAGACCACTAAAATATCACAAACAGAAGCTAGATTTTGGCAGACGGCTTCATGAGGTTGGGCATCTCAGAGCGGCAGGCGTAGAAAGTCATAAAATCTATGACCAGCTGTAAAGATCTGGTTTCCTGGTCCAAACCAAGTTCCAAAATGAGGCTACAAGATCAATTCAAAGGTGGAAGGTTTCAGATTTCACCTGAGAAGATGTGGGTTAGAATAGCTCTCCCTATCTTGTTAGTTAGACAAATGGCTGCCAATATAACAAGATAGAATCCGGAGAGAACTTCTGGACAGCGAAAGCTGTTCCAACAATGGAACAGGCTTCCCGGGAAGGAAGCAGAGGTTTTAAACAGAGGTAGGGCCTATCAGGGAAGCTTCAACTGATGATCTCAATGAACTTATACTTCTTGCACAGAATCCACAATGGTACAAAATATTTTACTCCATATAATCCAAAATGTGCCACTTTCTCCAAATGGCGGTACAGTACCCCTGTATATGCTGATTCAGTTATCTGAATCCATCTATACCCATTTCCCTACATATTTCCTGTTAATACAGCCTGCTAGCAACTTTCCTTCACATAATGCATTTTAATACAATACTGTTTTCAGAAATGTAAATTTGTGCACACTTTCCCCTAACAGTCAAATTTGTGTAACCATTTTCTACTAATGGCATGTTGTGCACACAATATTCAGAATTTCAGGCAAAAATCAAAGAAAAACAAAACAAAACAAAACAAAACAAAAGACACAAACATGTGGCACCTTAAAGACTAACTTTCATATTTTAATGTAGCGTTTCATGCACATGTGCACTTCTTCAGACATACGTATAGCAGCAGAATGAGGTGTGAGATATAATATGAGATGAGATATACATTTCATACCAGATATGCATTGGCTACCCTCTCTGAAACAACATTCAGACAATATGAGAATGTATGGAGGCTGCCACACTTCACAAAATGAGACACTGTGGTTAGTGCTGAACTATTGCTACAGTGACCCAGACTGAAATCTGCATTTACCTGCAATGCTCGCTATGTAAACTCAGTCACTATCAGGGTCTTCTAGGCAGAGAACTTTGGAATGCCTTTCCTACAGAGATTTGCCCGTCGCCAACACTTTTGGCTTTTTGATGCCAGGCAAAGACCTTCCTGTTTTGCTAGCATTTTAATTAAATAGTGTTTTTGGCTAGACTCATGAGCAGCAGGGTTTTATAATTTGTATCGTATGTTGATTGTTTTAAATTGTATTGTACTTTATAGTTTTAATAATTATGTCATTTTATAGTTTTAATACCTTGTTGTATGCCACCCAGAGACCACTTGGTGGTGGGGCGGCTATTTTTTAAAAATAAATAAATAAATAAATATTCCAGTTTATCAATTCCATTCAGTTTAGGCGTCTAGCTGCAAAGCAAAGGAGGTGAGTTTGATTCCCCACTGTGTTTCCTGTGAGCAGAGCCAGCCTGTGTGGCCAGAAGCTGGGAATACTGTAGTAAACTACTTCTGAGTACTTTCTGACCAGAAAGCCTTGAGAATGGTCGTCATAAGTCAGAATTGACTTGACACATAGTCGTTGTCATCATCAGAACTGAATGTTATACGATGTTTGCAGTGTGAATGGGTGTTTATAGCATATAACTGGAATCAAGGCATTATTGGGCATATTGCTTTTGAAATAGTAATGCAGCGTAAAGAACCCCAATGACCACTAGACAATACTCCATGCTTTGGCCTTTGTGGGGGAGCTGCTTTCTGTGTTTAACTTTACTGTTCTCTCTTGCTTGTCCCGCAACTGCCCTGAACACAGTACTGGAGCCGGGAAGCTCCGATTCCAAAGTGTATTGAGCTGTTTCGAGTTATGCCAACTTGAGAGATATGACTTAATAATTCTGTCACCATGTAGCGTTCATCCGCCACCCCATCTTCCCTTTTATAGTTTGCAGCTGGCTGTCAGACAAACAACAATTGCTACATTTAATTTTCTGTTTCAGGTCATCTCCCCCTTCCCTGGTCCCCCTCTTTCTCCTCCTCTTTTGTCTCCTTAACCATGATGCCTTACTGCTTCAATGAAAAATACGGTATCTGGTCACAGTGACCTGTTTGCTTGCCCAGAAACTCTCGGCTTTTATGCCTGTCTACTCCATATGCTGTTTTGAGGAGATAGTGAGTTGGCGTGTTGTTTTTCCTAATGCATTTGGCACCACAGATTCTCCGTGTTTTATACACAATTTGTCAATGGGGGGAAGGGTAAAGAGAGAAAACAGGACAAAATCTTCCCTGACGGCGACAGTTCCAGTGCATTTGCATACGTTTCATGTGGCATCGAGGTAATTTCGAGACGAAACTCTGTGGATACATCCTGAATCTGCACTCCGAGGACTACAGATGACCTCCTGCCTTCTCGGAAGGAATTCATTCATAGGGCTATACAATATATGCAGCCAAATGCTCAAAGACTAATTCACAAGACAAAGCAATAGGAAACTAAGGTCAAAACCTTAGGAGTGCGACTACATTGTGTGAATGGATCTCTGAAGTCACACCCTGGAAGCCAGGTATCTCTGGTCAGTACAGTTCCGCCAACCAGACGGAACTGGCACTCAGTCTTGATTGGAGCTTCTTAAGGTAGCTTTGCTCTGGCCATCCAGATTTGCAGAAGATATAGTTAGAGCAGAGGTACCTTAAGAAGCAATAAACAAGGCTGATTGATAACTTCCTCCTCTCTCTCACTTTCTCGTTGATGATTCTTCTCTCTTTATTTTTTCCATTGGTCATCTAGCTGCCCTCCTGCTAGGGCAACGAGTCTTTAAAAGAAAAAAAAAAAAAGAAAAATTCAAATGGAATGGGAAGAAGAAATTAAACCTAGAGATCAAATTTGCAAGCGATGGAATCAAATAGCAACCATTTCCCCATTTCCATGCCTCTTTCTTTGCTGAACAAGTGATTTGGAAACTTTTGTTATCATTTTTCCAAAAGGAAATTTTCCCCTCACAATGGTCAGATTCAAGAGCAATTCCCATGTTAAAGATGATGAACTGCTCTGAGAGAGAGAGAGAGAGAGAGAGAGAGAGAGAGAGAGAGAGAGAGAGAGAGAGAGAGAGAGAGAGAGAGAGAGAGAGAGAGAGAGAGAGAGAGGCAGTAACCTCCTTTCACCATTAGCTTTGCTAACTGAAATAGGATTTAAACTCAAGATTTCTCAGGGTTAATCACACAAAGCTGTCAGTCAGGCTTGATCTCTCTCACGTTTGCATCTATTTGAAAAAACTTAGTCTTAACTTCACCCCCAAACAGTTGTTTCAGTCCCCAGATGTGTGAATTGTGAAAACCAAGTTCAGAATAGGTCATACCTTTAGGCTACTAGAAAATTAACAAAAACGTTGCTAATATTTCGCGGGCGAAACCCTCTTCCTCAGAGCAGTACCAATAGGTTATAGCATGGCAAAAGATGGATTTGCCAGGAGTTATTTCTTAGATATAAGGTCCTTGGCAAGATGGGGAAAAAGCCAGGCAGTTTCTTAATTGAGGCTCGGAGCTTGGATGTTCTTAGGCTGCATCCGAAATGAAGGGAGGGGTTAGTTTTAATTGTCCCAGTCCTTCCAAAGACATGTCATGGCTCACGTACACACATTCACGCCTCTCCTCAATGTGGCTCGTTGAGGCCAATGGCCCCTGCCATGCCAGACAAGGGGGAAGGGTGGTGGTGCAGAAGGCCCATGCATTTCATTTGGGTATGGGATTAAATTTTGGAAAAGTCACTGGGTGCAGCCAATTGGATCAAATAAAAAGGAAAGAGATTACCCAGTGTTGCAATCTTGTAATGCCTCCATTGATGGTCCATTTGCCTCTTCCTTGGCATGTACTGGGAGGAGGGGTCATTCCTTGGTATCTCAGTATTTCCAATTGAAGCAAAACAAGTTGATGAGCCATATAGCCATCACAAAAACCAAATACAAAAGTGGAACAGGTGATACCTTTAGGCTACTAGAAAATTAACAAAAACATTGCTAATATTTCGAGGGCGAAACCCTCTTCCTCAGAACAGTACCAATAGGCTATAACATGGCAAAATATGGATTTGCTAGGAGTTATTTCTTAGATGTAAGGTCCTTGAGAAGATGGGGGGAAAGCCAGGCAGTTTGTGATGGCTATACAGCTCCTCAACTTTTGCTTGAAAACCAAGGTAGAATAGAAGTCTTGCTTCTCCCTAGACTTCCGGGAAATGGGAGGACAGTAAGCAGCTCTAAGTTTCTTATAATCAAATGAGCAGAACGAAGGAACTGACCGCCACTGTGGTGTATTATATAGACTCTCCAGATCACTTACAGACCCAAATAATTACACCATTGTTCACACTGGGCTTCCCACACCACAGCTGCTTTGTTTCAATGCTACTCAGTCTCTAAAACACTACCCTCCCCCTCGGTCATAAATAAGTCCAGGCTAGATGCTAAACAGGAAATGAGTGTCTTAGCTACAGATCAGCAGGGATCCACACACAGCCTCTGTAAATCTCTAAGCGGAGGCCAGAAGCCAACTTCTTACTTTGCTTCAAACAATATACAATGTGCATTTCATGAGAGGTAAGAGAGGCAGGCAGTGATGGGGTAGAGCAACCAACAGACCAAATAGGAATAGGAATAGGAATAGGAATCTTTATTGTCATTGCCCCCTTGCAGGAACAACAATGGAGAAATTATACTGAAATCAAAGGGAGATTCCCTCTTCACTTCTGTTCCTCTCAACATCCTCTCTATTGAATGGGAAGCATTGGTAATGAATAACTGTCATTGACAAAGCTCTTTATTTAGGACTCCTTAAATCAACTCATGGTGTGGCGTTGTTATCCCCACGCTGCAGAAAAGGATGACCCAGGTGTCCAACTCACCAAGAGACTATCAGCCATGGTAAAAAATAAAAGACATAAATGGTGAAGCCAATCAGCAGGTGCTAAGATTGGGCTAAGGGGGGAGCTCCCATAAACAGAATGCAGATATAAACGAGGCAGGAATCAATGGGCTCCCTTCATCAATGGGGATGCCTCATTCTCAAGCAAGTGTATAGAGATATCACCTTGGATGATATTAATAAGCACTCCAGTCAGCTTCCTTTGCAGGGTCTCTTGGGAATCATTGAACCCCATCTATGCGGGGACGCCCCGGAGAGGACAATGGATCCCATCCGGCCTGATGCAGAGGAAACAGCTTGCTTTTATCTCTTCCCCCCACATTATCCACCAAGGCCATGAGATGGTATGTGAGGAAATAACAAGCTGTCTGTTAATCATTCATAAAGACCCCTTCCTACCTGACCAGCCCAAAGACACTGCCACAAGAGATAAACCCACCCAGGAATGCACCAGCCTACACTATCCTGACACGTAAGCCCTGTCTCCACCCCCTCTGATGCTCTGTCATGATACCAATAAAGAGCCTGAGACTCATGCTGGCAGAGGAAGCTGCTACATGAGGCCTGGCTTTGCTGAACCCAATAATGTGCCTATGTGTGGAATCATTCCTACACAAGTGTGAAGGCTTTGGATTATTATTATTTTTTTGCTTCTGTGGAATCTTGATATCCTCAATATCAATATACAATTTTGAAGGGGCAGTGGCCAAGGATAAGAGAAATAATGGGGTATAGATAATAGGCATCATCCTGCCATTGCTATACTTGTCCATCTAGCCCCAGTAACTGCCATGTCGATAATGGCTAGCAAAGAACTGCAGCTAGCAGGTATGGTGGATTCTGCTCTTCACCAGTTATTTTAACATAATTTGGATATTTATGTCATTACTCTTCTGGTTATTATATATATGCTCATATTCCACATTTCTATTGAATTAATGGCAAAGGCAGCTTGTTGGATAACTCAGTGAGTTGGGTAATTGGCTAAGCCGGAAGTTCAACGTCTTGGAGAAGAGCTGGCTGATTCTTATGCATGATTCTGAAGCACACACTCATGAAAGGAGATGCTGTTTGGCATAATCTGGAAAAGTCACCATCCATTACGAACTGGGTCTGGAGCCTGACGCGCAAAGCATGTACCCCATCGTCAAGCTAAAAGTTCCTCTGATTTCAAAGATAGTCCATATTGAACAATAATCCATTACAATAATCTAGCCAGGGTACCAGAGAGTAAGTAACTATCATCAGGCAACCTCTGTCCAACCGTACTTAATGGGCTCTATAACTGAATTATTGTTCATCTTTCATTGTAACACCACTATATATGTTCGTATTTAAAGATAGTGCATCAGGTTCAAGATGTTGACTCTCATGTATGAAGCCCTCCAGGGTTTTGGCCCATATTACTTGCTGGAATATCTCTTCCCAATATCAAAAGATGAGACTCCTACAGGTAGCCACTCCCAGGAAGGCCCATCAATCTTCTATGAGAGATAGGGCCTTCTTTGCAGTGGCCCCATCCTTGGGAGCTTTGCCTGCCACCTCCTTGTCAACATTCAAGTGGCAATTGAAGACATGGCTTTTTAGGGAGGCTTCCTACCCTGGCCCTAGTTAAGTTGAGGTTAGCTTACATCTCCATCCAGATACTGCTTTTTCTACCTCTTTCTAATTTCTATTTTGTCTTATGCTTAGTGTTATTATTGCCCTGGCTCCCTCTGCTTTCATGTGGTAGAGTGTTACATGGTTTATATTATTTAATTTATCTTATTGCATATTTTACTGTGAACTGCCCAGAGTACTGCTGCGGCACGAAAAGTATTAAATTATTATTATATTAAATTAAAGTAATAAATAAATGATAAATAAACAAAAGATGCTGTCCAGAGCACGTGGAAAAAGTCAGTTTTTGTGCCCCCTACAAGGTGTGAATCATAAGGGGGCATTACTGTGCAGTAGGTACTGGGCCATGGGGGAGCGCAGCCGCTGTCATGGCTGCCGGTGGAATCAAGTTGGCTAGGGTGTGCTCAGCTCCGCACCTCGCCTCACTGGGGCCCCCTCGGTGGTGGGGCATGTTTTAGAGTCCTGTTTTGGCCCAACGTGTGGCCCCTCCGTGTGCACCCCATTGGCTCCACCATCCGCGACTTGCAGCTGGCACCACACCTCCATAGGGCACTCCCCTGGTGATGGGGAATGCCCCTGCCCCATCTGGAGGTGCTGGGCCTGGGATTGGCATGTGGGGAGGGGGAGCGGGGAGCCCTGATTGGAGCGTTGCGCTCGGGTCTGCCACTCCACCCCTCACCATGTGGGCTGCCCACCGGACCCGCACCTGCCCTGCCAGATGCGCTGAGCTCTCTGCCCACCTGCCCGCTCCTTCTTGTGGGAGGGGTGCTAACTGCTGCACCCAGGGTGCCCTGCCCCCTTGCCCTCCCCACACCACGCCCCTGGTGCCATTGCAACTGTGCTACATCCTCTAGTATGTTGTACACACCTCTTCCCTATTTTTTGTTTATTCAAGGGTCAGACTTTTTGGAGGCCTGTTATTCATACAGTCCCCATAAGTAGCAAGTGAGTTGACAGCACAGAACAACAACAAAGAGAGGAGGAAAAGCAGGAAATGTGCTCAGAATACCAGGAGAGAGCGAGGGAAGAAACCAAACAAAGAACAGAGACGTTACAGTGTGCTGTAGATGGCTACATTTTAAATGAACAAGAAAACGGAGTGTGCTGATCAAAGTCTACCACCTCTCTCTGCTGCGGATGACACCTACGCTGGAAGCATCCTGCCACCTCCACCCTACCCCCACAAGGAATTAATTTCAAAAAGAAGGCAGACCAAAGCACATTGATATCAAAACAAATTAGCCAGACCCCTCATGCTGCTGTGGCCGTACAAAAGAGAAGAAAAATATGATACATCAAGTCCTGAATTCCAGGGGTCAGAAAAGAAGAGAGAGAAAGAGAGAAAGAGAGAGTGCATAAAAGCTGCCCGACGAGTCAAAGGAGTTTGAGAGAAAGAAGAATTCAAATAACTTTGACAACCTGCGGAGGACCAAGAAATACCTTTTCAAAACGCATTCTCAACTTGGTCTGACTTTGTGTCTCCCTCACTAGGCTGTCTGCATAGACTTTTGTATAAACCACCAGTCAGAACATGTTGTGTGCTAAAGCTTTTATAGATCTTGGATGAAACAAGCAGGGCCCACCCCCCTCGCTCATGCCCGTGGGCTAAGTCCAATTTACCACTTGATTCAATGTACGTGCATGGAGAAGCAGACCCCGCTGAGTTCAGTGGGACTTACTACCTAGTAACCCTGCCGTTCTATAATTAGTCAAAAATGAGCATGGGCCAACTAAGCTGATGCTCTTCAGGCCAAGTGGAACTGTGCTGAGTCCAAGCACCATTTAGCCTAGGAGCGTTGGTTATGACTTAAGACCATTCTGGCATAACTTTTTGTGTGCTGGAGGACGTTTGGATCTGTCCGAACTTTGCTCATCTCTTTCCTCTCCACTATTTAGCTCCTGAGCTGGCCGATCGTAGCCCTATCTGCCTGATATACTGTATCATCAACGAAGGAAGGTCCCTATATGATTCGGAATTGGTTGGGGAAGGCTGCGCCTTTTGCCAAAGCAGGGCAAGATAATTTATGAAGACTGAAAGGGATACAACTGAGGAGGGCCCATAAATTAAACATGTAATTCCTTCTGCTAGTGTGTTGTTGGCAGTGTTTCAACACTCCCTTTTTGACTGCAAACATCTTTAAAATCTGGGAGTTGAGTCATGGCTACTGGACTTCTTTTTTGAGAGATAGAAACGTTTCGCTGTTCTTCCATGGAAGAAGTGGAGAAGAAGGCACTCAACACCTTCCCAGGGACAACACCATCTCACTGGTTCAGGTATGTAGATGATACCTGGGTGAAAATCAAGACTCGGGAAGTACAGGCCTTTACAGACCACATCAATGCAGTGGACCCTAATATTAGGTTCACTAGAGAAGACACCCAAGACAACAGGCTGGCTTTCCTGGATTGTGCAGTCATCATCAGACCTGACCGTGGCCTGGAAGTAGAAGTTTACAGGAAACCCACCCACACAGATCAATACTTACTGTTCGACTCCCACCATCCATTACAGCACAAACTAGGAGTCATCAGGACCCTAAGCCACAGAGCAGAGAGCATCCCCACCTTCACAGAAGCCAAGAAGAAGGAAGACAGGCACCTGAAGACAGCACTTAAGGCCTGTGGATATCCAAAGTGGGCCTTCAACAAAGCAGTGGGCCATCCCAGAAGAACAAGGGATCAGTCTGAGACCCAGACCCAGCGGAAGAACCTGGTCATTCCTTACATGGCTGGAGTGTCAGAGAAGCTTAAAAGGATTTTTGGCAAAACACACATCCCTGTTTATTTCAAACCCACAAACACACTAAGGCAGAGACTTGTCCACCCAAAGGATCCGGTACCCAACCATAAAAGGAGCAATATAGTATATGCGGTCCAATGCAGTGAGGAGTGTTCAGACCTCTACATTGGGGAAACCAAACAGCCATTAAACAGAAGGATGTCCCAACATAGGAGGGGTAACAGCTCAGGTCCAGAATCAGCAGTACACCTCCATTTGAAGGAGAAAGGGCACTCTTTCAAAGATGAGGATGTACACATATTAGACAAAGAAGAGAGGTGGTTTGAAAGAGGAGTAAGGGAGGCCATTCATGTGAGCATTGAAAATCCCCCCTCAACAGAGGTGGTGGCCTCCGGCATAGTTTATCTGCTACTTATCAAGCTGTGCTTTCCACACTACCAAGACAAATCAAAAAGCCTTTACCACCAAGGCCATAGCTAACGACCCATTAACGACCCTTTCTTGATGGGTTTCAGCACCTTAAGCCATGGTTCACCTCAAGGCTAAGGATACCATTGTCTCCCTAACGAGCCTATTTAGTTCATCTGATGAGCCTAATTGAGGCCAGGGTGACTAGAGGTCAAAGCTGCCTATAAGAGTCAGGGTTTGCACCAGCTGCATTCAGACCGATGAAGCTGTTTGGATAAACAGCGAAACGTTTCTATCTCTCAAAAAAGAAGTCCAGTAGCCATGACTCAACTCCCAGATAAACGCACCTGGATGACTGAGAATCTTCACAGACGTATCTTTAAAATCTGCTGAGCAGAGAGCAGAGTATACTTGAAACTGGAATAAATGACAGTACTTCCATCTTTTGGAGGGCCGAGTCACATGATACACAACCAGAGATGGGATAGTAGGAAAGGATTAACAGTTTCATGAACTGTCTGTAAAAATAAAATTTATCTAAGTTTCTAAATATAATAATTTAATAAAAATCAAAAATAAAACTATAGTCTTTCTCCGGTGTATAGGTTTGTTTATTAGTTGCATATAAATTATTCCCCCCCCCCAACATTCGAGTTCTGGAGATATTTTTCATGGAGGAAGGCTAAGATTAGAAGAAATCTAAATAGCAACCTTGCACCTGGCAGTAAACCCCATGCAGCCTACTTCACAGCAGATACCACAGGATCACACTATTAGACTTTTTAAAACTATGGACATGGAGAACAATATCCCATCCAAGATGCATGCATACAATGCTCTCACTGTAGAAGCTGCCAGAGTGCTCTCCCAAGTTGCTGGGTATGTGCCTAGTCTCATGCAGCTGGCACCCCTTCAGCACAGGAACTCCACACACATGGAAATACTGGACAGGACACTGGCTAGAGGCTGTTATATAAACGGCACCATAAGGCTACACCAAGCCTCCACAACCTGTCGACAGCGGGCAACTGGTCGCCTGTGGGGCCCTCAGAGGTCATCCGCCAGGTCCCCGCCCGCTTCTTCAACTGTCACCATTTGGGGTGTGTGTGTGTGTGTGTGTGGATGACTTGGTGGGAGGCCATATGGGACTCTGCTGCCGCTGACAGCACCAGGGACTTTCAGGGGTCGGGTGGGGAGTGGCGGGGAAATGCACGTGTGCGTACACACATTCCCACACTTAATGGGGAGTCCACAGGGATGTGTGGCGGGCGGGGAAAAGCCCACGGGCTGTTCAAAGTTGGACAGTGCTGGGATACACTACATCTCCCACCCTTGTTAAGTTGTTATTGTTGTTTTTGTTGTCATTGTGTTGTTACAGTCGTGACTCACTCTTCGTGACCCCAAGTCCATGGAGTTTTCTTGGCAGGAATACTGGAGTGGTTTGCCAGTTCCTATTCCAGGAGCCTATAGCACCTGGTATTCCCTGGTAGTCGCCCATCCAAGTAACTGGCCAGGCTCGACCCTGCTTGGCTTCTGAAATCAGGTGAGATTGGATGTGCTCGGGGCATCTAGGCTTGCTCCCTTGTTAAGTAGTCATCATATTTAATTAAAGCTGCTGTGTTGTATGCATTTGCAAGGAAGGAGAGTTTCACTGAACTCGGTGCTCAGTATTCATTCATTCATTCATTCATTCATTCATTCATTCATTCATTCGTTCATTCATTCATTCCATTTATATACCACCCATCTGGCTACAAGGCAATTCCGAGTAGACATACTGTATAGATAATTGTGTCCTAACTGACTTTAATCCACACTCCCATCATAATGGTGCAAAATAAAAATGGAATATTGCTCCCCTTTTAATCAGCCAACTGGTTTGATAGCTCGGTATTTGATTTATCTGGCTGCGGAGCTGGATGTTTGGAGTTTGATTCTCCACTGTGTCTCTTGTGAGTAGGGCAAGCCAGTCCAGTTTGAGGCAGAGTACCCTCATAAGAAAGGAATGGCCAACCATTTTGGAATAATCTCTACCTGGAAAAGCCTGGGAAGGGTTGCCATAAGCCGGGATTGATTTGTCAGCATATGATTATCGTTATTTATTTTTAATCATCTAGATATGAACACAACAATTCTGGAAGGTATAGCTGTGCATACAACAGTCTCAAACAGGAGAAAAGCAACACTTCTGGGGGAAAGGCATCACATTCTCCCCAAACCCACTTACACCTTTTGGGATCAACTCTGAAAAGTCATGAGGATTAATTGTAGGAGATCTTCTGCAGAGAGTGATGGCAAGGGTTCAAAGGAGGAGCGTGTGAGAAACCCAAGGTATACCTTTTGGGTATCTCATCTTTGCAAAATGGGTGGCACCTTTGAACAAAGGAATCAACCCATGCAGGCCTGTGCCCATGAAAAATTCTGATTCATTGGCCTTGTCCAATGAAGATTTCCATCTTTATCAGAGATCTCCTGGGCAAACCAAGGGCAGATCCAGGACTGGAGCACATATTACTTCTTCCTCCCATATTCTCTAGGAAGTGACCAGCTTAGGAAGGAAAGAGGACTAAGGGACCTATCACAAGCGCGAAAGAGGCGGTTAATAATAAAAGCCGTGTTTCTTTCTAAAGTCGCCACGTGACTGAAAATGTAGTTCCCTTGTTCCCATGGATGTGGTTTAAGTAACTGCATTTTATATGTCCCCACGTCATTCACTCGCATCTAGACGTTCTGAGGAGGACTTCCGGCAGTGTGGAGCTTAGAAGCACCGGGGCTATGGGTGCTCAAGCCATGGCAGGGCAGCAATGGAATAAAGATTGGGGCTGCGATGTCACATGAAGTGGGGGAGCAAGGCTGCCGCTGTCGAAAAACTGGGGTGGGTGGACAGGCAAGAATGCGTGTGTGCATTCCTGGGTGGCGAGGATTTCACCCAGTTGCCTTCGGAAAGGGAGGCCTGCCAGAGTTTCAAGGCAGCCACACCCTTGCTGGGAACCCTTGGTCATTTCATCCTTGTCCCACAAGTGAGCCTCCTCCTCCTCTTCCTCCTTCTCCTCCTCCTCCTCCTTCACACCCCAAGTTGTCTGGCAGTCTCCCGAGCAAAATATCGGAGAGACAACAGTCGGAGGAAACAGCAAGATAGAATGTTGCCGACCCGCATAACTGGTAAATTGGCAAAATGGGATTTCTGTGCCCCCACGAACATTTGCCTCTTCTAAAAACGTGCATTTCTCAGCCATTTTTTTGAAAAGCTAAACATTCCCAGCTCCCTAAGCCGCTCCTCGTAAGACATTTCTTCCAGATCCTCAATCATCTTGGTCGCCCTCCTCTGTACCCGCTCGAGGTTGTCAACATCCTTTTTAAACTGAGGTACACAGAACTGGACACAGTACTCCAGGTGGGGTCTGAACAGAGCAAAATAGAGTGGTACTATCACTTTCCTTGATCTAGACACTATGGTTCTGTTGATGCAACTAAGAATTGCATTGGCTTTCCTGGCTGCCGCATTGGACTGCTGACTCATGTTCAATTTGTGGTCCATCTAGACTCCCAGATCCCTTTCACAGGTACTATTTTCCAGCCAGGTGTCTCCCATCCTACAGTATATCTGTGCAAATCATTCTTTTTACCTAAATGCACCACCCTCAGATAAGGCATAGTTGTGTTCAAGAAAACTTAAGCAATCCTCTTGTTTGTTTGTTTGTTTGTTTGTTTATTTATTTATTTATTTATTTATTTATTTATTTATTTATTTATTTATTTATTTATACATCTTGACCTCCTTACTTTCCATCAGAAACTCTGGGCAGTGTAAAACAAATTGGAAAAAAAAAGCCCAAACAGAAATAAATAAATATAAAATATAAAAACAATAATAAAAACAATAAACAAAACAAGCACAGAATCCGGTAAGAAAGGGCTGGGATAAACAATACAACCAACTAACAGCCCAGGTCTTTAATGCTCTCCTGAAGGCCGGCAGAGACTCCGGCAGCATAATCTCAGTAGTCAGTTTCTTTCCAAAAATTCCTAATTCAACTGGCTAACTCAATTTTTTTCTGTTACTATTGCTTCCTGCACCAAGCAGAAAATTGTCATCTCTTGCTGAATTCCTTCTGACTCTAAAAGCCCAGCTGCAGAAGCAAGCATGTAGTGGCCAAAATCCTGCTGATTAGAGATGGGCATAAACGAAATTTTTTATTCATTTTGTTATTCATTATTTGTTTCATTACGTAACAAAACAAATAATGAACTTAGGAGTAATATCCAAATGAAACGAAATGAACCAGAAAAAATGGTTTGTTATGTTTCGTTTCGTTAATGGCAGCGCGTGAAAAAATGAGCTGTTTTTAAACACTTTAAATGGATGAGGAACACTTCAAAAATATTGTAATTTTTAATGCCTGATTATAGCTATGAGGTTGATGCCAGTGATTTAAAACATCTAAAAATGTGTTTTTAAAGAGATTTTTTTAAAGGGGACAAAATGACTGCCACATACTTTTGTTAATGGTGGCGAATCTGTGCAGGATGGCATTTTAAAGGTATTAAAACGTCCTGAATATACTTAAAAACCCAGCAAAAATTATTTTTTCTGCCTGATAATACCTACCAGGGAGGTGAGGAGTGCTTAAGACGTCTATTTATGTGTTTTCTCAGATCACTTTTTTTTGAAGGCTTAAAGTTTGTGCAGTTGTCAACTTTTTAATTTTTTTTAAATTTTGTTTTAATGATTTCCATCTGGTCTGGGGCATTGGGATGCCCACACGCAATCAAATGCTTTAAATTGCGCCAAGCGGGTAGAAATGAATAACGAATTAACGAACAAATGAAATGATTTTTTTGAAAAAAAAATCATTAAAAATGAAATGAAACAAAATGAAGCCTTACACGAAATGAAATGAATCACAATATTTTAAGGTCGTGCCCATCTCTACTGCTGATTCCTGTAGTAAATCGCACTAGAGCAGGCCCATTTGAATCAATGGAGCGTAGAGGTGCTACTCACTAAATCTCCATTGATTCTCCCTTCTCCAATGTGATTTATTTCCGCAAGCAACAGGATTTTAGCCACAGAGTTCTATGAGAATTGGATTTTAACATTCCTGTGCAGCTCCTTTATCCCTTCTGGCTTTGGCCACATTCCAAAAGTCAACCTGAAAATAGCACAGTGTGGCACAACGGTAGCGACATGACCCCACCACCTTATGTCTTGCAGGAGCTAAAACTCAATCTGTACATGCTGGGGGCTCCCCAACTACCACATCTGCGCTCTACAGAACTGTGGGGTGCATCCCTGAGAGATGTATGGAGTACGCCGTTCTTGATACTCCAGAATTTATGCACAGTACTCTGCCTCTTTTTCTCTAATTGCCCAAAGAGAGCAATTGCCTATAAAAAACGGGCGGCAGCATATGCTTATGGCTCATCTATTCTTTTCAAAGCCAAAGCAAATATTGACTTAAGAACACTTCCAGATGCATTGCCATCATTCAGACAGAACACATTCACCTCCCAGAAACTAAAAATGCAAGATATGGAAAGCAAAAAAGGGGAACAAGAGGGACCTCCAGGAGCAATGACCTTTCATCCTCCCCGTGGCTTGGCCAAAAGGCCCACCGACTCGCCCTGGCCCACTTCAAGCCGGCATGAATTGTGTCAAAAGGCAGCTGTCAGCAATGTTTTGATGATTTGTAGCTGACGTTTTCAGATCGCCTTTTATTTTAATGAGAACCCCAAAGCAAACATTAAGACTGTCATTGTTTTCTTGCCCGTATCCCAAGGGTAACTCATGTCTTTAGGGGATGGGAGAGAACATGAAATAAAATGGCCCGACTCTTGACATAAAGTGCCATTTAAGGACAGTTTTATGCCAGATAAAGTGCTTTAGACCTTTCCTCTCTTTGAGATCTAGCTCTTTGTGGTTTAAGAGAGACATGGCAATTACTACCTTTTAATGTGTCAAATTATGCAAGGTGTCTCCACCCTACAGCCTAGGACAAGTTTAATAGTAATTTCTTCTCTCCAGCAAAAGTCTGGGGAGCTGCAATTCTGGAAGATGGGTGAGGTATTTTTAAGCACATTTTCTCTCAAATGACTGTTTCCAGGATCCTTTCGAGTTAGAACCCTAGCAGTTAAACTGCTATCATACAAACAATAATTATTTACCTCAGGTGGGCCCTGAGTCCTGCAAGGTCTCAGCACTTGGGGATAGTTTTCATGGGACTGCTGTGCTTCCCAAATCAAGCTGATCAGCGCACATGGGATTATTATATTTTCAGGACAACAGCCTGCTGAGGTCGTCAGAAATTTTCCTGGCTGGATTGTTGGAGTCATTAGCCAAAAGAACCCAATTCTTTCAGATATCTATAATCACTTTCAGGTGAAATATAATAGCCTCTGCTGGACCTGATGAAGATGGGGGAATTGGCTAGGTGGGGTTAATCCTTCTAGGAACAGCAAGGCATTATGTATCTGATAGTAGATGCCCTAAGCACATCCGATTTTGCCTGATTTCAGAAGCTGAGCAGGGTCGGCCTTGGTTAGTACTTGGATGGGAGACCACCAGGGAATACCAGGTGCTGTAGGCAACATGGAGTAGGAACTGGCAAACCACTCCAGTATTCCTGCCAAGAAAACTCCATGGACATGGGGTCACGGAGAGTCAGTCACAACTGACACACAACACAACACAACACAACACAACACACACACACACACACACACACACACACACACACACACACACACACACACACACACACACACACACACACACACACAGTATTCCTCCTTATTCCTCTCCATACAGGGTGCCTCCCAGAAAACCATAGCATATCATAGCATAGTAGTATATAGAGAGAGTTGAGTCACTTCTTGCTGGTGTTTTATTCCCATCTCCTGGAATACTCAGAGGACTCACCATGCATAATTCTAAGAGTTGCAGCCCAATACATACCTATGGGAGTGGTAGCAGCTACCTCTCAAAGTTGGTGTGCTAGCTCTCAGTGCCTAGCTTTGGGAATTTTCTTTTTTGTTTTAAGACTTTCCGGTGCACAACCAAAGTCTAGGAGATGGAGGTGTCGAGAGGGATATGGTTCCAGTAAGTTTCTGCAGCCTTCACCGTATCTTCACCGTATCTGCCTGCCTTCCCTTCTAAGGATGAGCAATATTAGTGTAGCTGAATAGCTACTGAGAGGGAGTCCACACCAGATACAAATGGCATAACTTTCAGTCACTTCTAGCCAGCAATTAGTGATTCCCTGTCTAGACCCACCTGGACTTCATGGCAACTGGACTTCTTTTCTTGAGTGACTGAAATGTTTCACTGCTCATCCAAACAGCTTCATCAGTCTGAGGAAAGCTAGTTGTGAGTCCTCCATTTTTAGTTCACTTTGACCTCATGTCACCCTGGTTTCAAATAGGCTCATAAGATGATCAATGGCCTGAATAAGCTCGTTAGGTAGACAATAGTCTCCATAGGCTCATTAGGTGGACAATGGCCTAAGGTGGGTGAAAATCCCACCTTTACAACCTTCCCAACACCCATAAAGTATGAGTCGTTAGCCCTGGCCTTGCTGGTGGAGGTGTGAAGTATTTTTAGATTTGTCTAGGGATTGTTGAAATCACTGCCTGATAAGTAGCAGATAGACTGTGCCTGAGCCCCCCACCTCTGTTGAGAGAGGTGTTTTCATATGAGCCTGTTTCAGACCAGGGTAACATGAGGTCAAAATGAGCTATAAAATGGAGGACTCACAACTAGCTTTCCTCAGATTGGCGAAGCTGTTTAGAAGAGCAGTGAAGCGTTTCAATCTCTCAAGAAAAGAAGTCCAGTTGCCATGACTCAACTTCCAGATAAACTCATCTGGATAACTGAGAATCTTTACATACATGTCTGGACCTAAGAATGCGCGCCAAGCTTATGCCCCCCAGAATCCCAGTGTTCATGTTTTAATTGCCAGCTAGAAGCGACTGAATTTTTTATCCTGTTTGCCTTCCACAGGGGTAATAAGCCGATAAGATTTCAGCCAATAAATAATAACATATCACTCTATACTATGTTACACATATAATATAATACTACAATACACCACACCACACTATCCTTTTGCTGTGCTATATTTACAATGCATATGCTATAGTTCTATACTATAGGTAAATGTAAAGGTTATTTCTGCACATGTGTGCTAGTCATGTCTGACTTTAGAGGTGGTGCTCATCTCCATTTCTAAGCCAAAGAGCCAGTGTTGTGCAAGTCTGGCCATGTGGCCAGCATGATTGAACACATTTCTGCGCATGGAACACTGTTTACCTTCCCGCTTTTTATGGTGGGACCATTTATCTAATTGCATTTACATACTTTCAAACTGTTAGGTTGGTGGGACCTGGGGTTAACAATGGGAATTCACTCCACTGTGTGGCACCTGGGATTCAAACCGCCAAGATGCCGACTTTGCAGCCAACAGCTTCATAGTGTAGACAATGATTGTCTATACATATAGACAATCATTGCATACAGTTGTGGTGAACCTTTGCTACTCCAGAATATTTTGGACCATAACTCCCAGAATTCCAAGCCTGTATTGCTAACGACAAAAGACTGTGGGAGATGTGGACCAAAACATTTGGAGTGCTGAAGCTTAACCACCACTGAGTGACTGTACTATATGAACAACTGAGGTGTTATATCTAATCCACAGCTGCCTTCCCTGTAATTTTTAAACAAGAACTCTGGTGCTGCCTCTATCTTCCTTGATTTCCATCTAAAAAAGATGTGCCTGGAAAAAGTCATCTTGCCAACAACTTTTGGACTTTACATATAAAAGTAACTTTCCTAGAAAAATGCATCTTGCCATGAACTTGTAGACTTTATATTCTCCACACTAGTACAAGCCTCACAAACTGGTCTTGATGCATGAATATTTGCATAAATTGTATGATGACTTTAAAATGATCTATAAAGGTATCTATCACCTACTCTTGTACTTGTATTTTGTATTTTATTTCAACAGAATTACTGTTAATAAGTTTCTCTTCCTCCTTACAAAGTGATCTTGTGAGTTTGACTGGGATTTTTAAAAACATCAACATAAGTAAATTTAAAAATAGTGACCCAGTTGTGCAGTTAAATGAATTCTTCCTTTTTGTTCCCTTTATTCTCAATTTTATTACAAAATAAAATCGCACGCAGACCATAACAAAGGTAATACATGACCAGAGACAGACATTTACACATGAAATAATGTGACATCTGCTAGAAGGCTTAAAAAGATACAGTTTCTGCGCAACAGTTCCCTACGTAGCTGACAATGAATTTACAATGGCACTGTTTTCCATCCATCTCCTTTTTGACATATTTTTCTCCTTCTCTATAAAATATTTGCCTGTAATGCATGCAGAGAAGGGGGCGACTCTTCACAAAGTCTTTAGGGAGTCTTTTGTGCTTCTCCCATGGATATGTCACGTTGAGTCTCGTCTGTCACTACAGCTCCAGTGGTGTCAGGTTTGCACAAAATCATGTAATGCAACTGGATTGACAGATGTGTGATGCGGCTCGTCATTTTCCAGCTTGTCGGCTGGAAGGCTGTGCAGACCCATTTGTTACATAGCTCTTCCCTCCTTGCCTGGATCCAGAACTCAGCTGCCAAATTCATTTGCCTGACCCACTGCTAGGGATGTAAATCTCTCATTGTCTCCTCCTCGGAGAGGAGGATGAGGAATGAGGGCAAGCTATTGCCTGGTGCCACTTCCGCAATCTTTGACGCACATTGTTTCACATGCACAGATTGTGTGATGGAAGCAAATTAGGCAGAAATGAAACAGCTGCAGCTTGGTTTCATGGACTCTGAAAACTCTGGACCACCAGACAGCTTTTCTGCATCTTTCTAAACAATCAGCTAGTCCTCCTGAACTTGCGGTGTTTTTCCGCTATGTTTCTTAAAAGGGAAGGGTACACGTTTTCCCTAAACTGTTGCTGAGAGATTTTTGTCCAAATTGCAGAATCTTTCGTGGGGAAACTGCTTCTCTCGCTCTTGGGCCGGAGGTGAGAAATCTCTTGGAAATTCACAATCTAGGGTTCCCAACCTTGGGTCCCTAGTAAGCATGGGTGTTTCACTTTGGAATTGGTCCAGTTCCAAAATGAAATGCGGAACCGGACTAACGCTCCAGAAAAAAATCAGCCAAACCCTTACCTTGCTCTGGGCTCATGCCCAATCAGGAGCTGTGTAGGGAAATGCATCATCCCGCCTCCCTGTCTGACTGGCCAGCACCAGGGAGAAGGAAAGATGAAGTCATAGGCTTCCTCATTGGAGCTTAGCCCCACGTGATATTATTATTAAAATGCTTTTTAAAGGGAAATTGATTAAGTTGCTGTTGTTATCTTAAAAAGTGCAGGGCTGGAAAGAATGCTGTGTGTGTATCATAAAATCCAGAAGGCACAGTAGGGAATCCAACTCCCAACCTCTGACTCCGCAGCCAGATACTGAAACCTCTCATCAATCCAGCAGCTCCTGCACATTCAATTCAATAGTGTGAATCCTTGTTTCCCCTTTGGGGGAGAGGCAAGTTCAACATGCCATTGCATAATGGGTGGGAACGCCAGACAAAATGCAAATATTGTGGGGTCTGCACCTCTGAGTCCTGTCGTGTGAGATCTGTGCTGTTTGCTTGAAATCATGAGGCCCCCACAGAATTAATTCCTGCTATACGAAGAGTTAAAACAGTTGGCACAAGACAAACAACAACAAGCCCATCAGTTTCATTTCAGATTTCATGCTGCCCTATAGTTATACTTTTATGGCCCAGTTAGGAGGAATTGCTGGCCAGCTGGAGGCAGTGACACTATTTGCTGTCCTAATGGCTATAAAAATCGTGAGGGTTTGGCATGTTGTCCAGCATATATGCTATAAAATGATATTCTTCTTCTGTCTGGTTTGTGCACAAACCCCCCCCCCAGTGTTTTGATGCCAGCCCCTCTCACGTTCTCGCCCTGTGTATCTTTCTCTTTCTCTCTCCCTCCTCCACAGGTTGCAGCTCAAACTAACCCTGGATTCCAATGCACTGTAAACCTCTGGTGGCTTCCAGAAGTTTTCAACTACCACTCCCATCATCCTCAGTCAGCATGAGTGTGAAGGGTTGGAACAGTGGGAGCCAAGCTCTTGAAAATGTTGCCAGTCAGGTCTGGACCGCCATTTGCCACACTGTACCTATTTCTTGGCATGACATTTTGGGGGCTCAACAATTTTCCGAGAGCCTGAGAACAGTACATCCGGAGTTCTCATGTGGCATCAGAGCATCTGCGTTTTATCCTAAATGTTTTAGTTTGCATCTCCACCTAGAATGGAAGATGTTGGCTGCTCTTTTAGTGGCCTTTCAATGGTGTCTAGAATGGATGGACATCAAAGCAATGGTTATTAGTCATCACGAAAGATGATGCACAAGAAAGTGTCATTTCTTCACTGTTCTCACATGAAAAAATATATACTAAAATATTTATAAAATGTGAGCAGGTATACTCACTTCTGTCATATACTGTAAAAATGTAGAGGTTGGCAGCCCGTAGGGTTATCTATCACCTCCAGCATCAGACACAGCATGCTTGGTTACAAAAGCTATTTTCAAATTGACAAGAGGGTGTAGCTGCACTCACAACCTGCTGATGGACTTCCCTTAGCCAAGGCCACAATGTAAACAGAATGCTGGACTACATAGTCCTCTAGTTTGATCCAACTAAGCCTTGTTATGACCTAGGCTAGGCTGCTAGTTTGAGGAACATTCTCATGAAAGGACTCATATCGATTATTATACTACCTGCTTCCTGCTTTGGACAATTCTTGGCACCTTTGGGACCCGTTAACCACCCTATCTATACCTTCTCTGTCCTGTCCAAAGCCTGAAATTGCATCATTCAAAGCAACCTGTCTGCCATTTTCAAAGTATTAATCTAGACCACTGGTTCTCAACTGGGTCCCCTAGATGTTCTTGCATTCAAAAGGGGATTGGACAGATTCCTGGAGGAAAAGTCCATCACAGATTACAAAACCATGATGGAGATGCGTAATCTTAAAGGCTTAAAAACAGGATACTTCAAGGGCCAGATGCAGGGGAGTGGTAGCAGGAGACAGATATCTAGTCTCATGTGCTCCTAGATGCATCTGGTAGGGCCATTGTGAGATACAGGAAGCTGGACTATATGGGCCTTTGGCCTGATCCAGCATGGCTCTTCTTATGTTCTTATGTTTAAATACAACCCCCAGAAGCCCTGGCCAGCACAGCTAGTGATGAAGGCTCCTGGGAGCTTTAGTTCAAGAACACCTGGGGATCCAAGGTTGGAAACCAAGGCTCTAGAGACCCAGTCCTTGCACTACAATAAACCTTCATTGTGACTATGGCCACGGTCATACCAGCATTTTCTCTGTAGTTTCCCTTCAGCGAACTGCACAGAAAAAGATTGCTTCTTAACTGCGAAGGGAAGTAAATTCGAGCCCCGGTCAACCATGCCTCTTGAACATCAGTTTGAGCAAAGTTTCAATAACCACCGCCAGGGGCTGGATTTAGAAACTTCGCTCGAAAATGCTTACTTATTTGTTTCTGTAACCACGACAGGACACTGAAAATACGCAGTAAAAACTGTTGTTCCCCTTTTTCGGCAAATGAGGCTTGGAAAATGGAGCAGGAAAGAAGGGGAAAATGCGAAGTAGACAGATAGGGACGTAACCAGATTAGGAAAACATGACACAGAAGAGAGAACATAACAACACCTTAAAAACCATGTGACCGCCCCCCCCAAAAATACGCATGAAGTTTATATATGCAGAGAACGCTGGTGTGACCGCAGCTGATTTATAGCCATCAAGTTCTTTCTCCATAGATTCTGTCTCTAGTTAAAAGGATGAAGTCTCTTTTACCACAGTTCCGTCTGGTGGTCAGGGAAGCTGAGTTGATCAGGGAGCAAACTTGCCTTAATTTCAAACCAATGCCTGACGGGCTACTGTCCTAAAAAGAGAAGAAGGGGGTTCTCTAAGGGCCTTTTTACATGACCCCTAAGATCCGCTGGCCACTTAAATTCGGACCAGAGATATTAGGGGCTTGTCGCTCTTCCTGTGTCCCCACCCTGGCTGCTGGCTGCGTGAGGGGAGGGAGAAAAAAAAGGAAGAAAAGATCATGGCTCGCCTCCGTTCTTACCGGCAACATTCCTGTCTCTGTAAGAGCTACTGTAAAGTAGCTCTTAAAGGGGCGGGAGCCAAAACAACAACAAACAGAAGCGAGGAGAGCTCCGCACTCACGATCCTTACACCGCATCAAGCAATTTTCACCAAGGAAGATCAGGTACTTGAAAGGTGCGCTGGGACACGCTAAAGTGGGCGTGGCCGCACTTAATTTCCTGTAAACTCCAGAGCTGGTGGGGAAACATTTTTAAGCTCCGGAGCTGGAAGCCATTTGCTCCGGAATTTAGGGGTCATGTATAAACGCCCTAAGAAGCTGGTTTTCGTTGTTTGTATCTTGCCTGACCCACAGGTTCCTTTCCTCGCCGCAGCTCCCAGATGTGACCGCTGAGCAAATAGTAACATCGCTACCCCAGGAGTGGTTGAAAAGAACAAAAAAATGAAATGAAATGAAAAAGAGAAAGAATTGATTTAGACAATCTGTGTGCTGTAGCCATTGATGAAGACACAACTGTGACTTGGATGAAACACTTGGGTCATAATAAGGCTAAAAGGAAAGCAGCTGAGGACTGAACATTTCACATTGAAGTGGCTCTTGTTGTTGTTTTTGTTGTTTTTGCAGAGGCTTCAGACAATGTACGATGCCTTATCAGGTACCAAGATATACTCAGCTAGCATTACAAGCCATGCCAGATATTCTTGGGAGACAAGAGGCACCTGGAGAGAAGGCGCTTGAAAGGTCTTAATAGGGATGTGTTGTTACAGGCGGGTCAATGCGGAGGACATTGACGGGAGCTGGAAACACAAGGAAGGAGGACATCACGCAGGGCAAGATGACAGGACTGTGACATTGCTCATTTGCTCGGTGTTACCTTAGCGTGCCCCAAAGCCTACTGGTGTCCATGAGACATGC
Source organism: Phrynocephalus guinanensis (assembly GCA_037367245.1). Classification (NCBI taxonomy): domain Eukaryota; kingdom Metazoa; phylum Chordata; class Lepidosauria; order Squamata; family Agamidae; genus Phrynocephalus; species Phrynocephalus guinanensis. The sequence continues at coordinate 96,799,376 of CM074740.1, read as the reverse complement.
TCTCCTGTCTTATGAACGTATCGGTCGCCAGGGCGGTGTCATAATCACTTGGCTGAACTCAAACGCTCCATGCTCCAGCCTAATGGAAGCTGAGGATTCCAGTTTCATGGCTGTGCCAAGTTTGCTGTAGCTTTTAATTCACACTTGACAACAGCGATCCAGGGTTTGGAGCCACAGCCCCCCACCCCACCCCAAAAAAAACAGGTTCAGCACCAACTAAAATCCACACTCCATCCAAAACTCAACAGCCTCCAGTGGTTTCAGGCAGCATTCAAGAGGCTTTCCAAGGTCCCAAATATTTTGGGGATTAGTGGATTTCCTGACCTGCCTTCTCTCACTGGGATAAGTTTGATCTTTAGCATCCACTTTGGATAGGAGCCTTGTGGGGCAGTGGTTAAGCTACTGTACTGCAGCTATAACTGTGTTCGCAATGTTAGAGCCTTGTGGAGCAGTGGTTAAATGCCTATACTGCAGGTAAAACTGTGCTCACGACCTGGGGTTCAATCCCAGGTAGCAAGCTCATGGTTGACTCAGCCTTCCATCCTTCCGAGGTTGGTAAAATGAGTACCCCGCTTGCTGGGGGGGGGGAGCAATGTGTAGCCTGCACACTGTAATTAAAATTGTAAACTGCCCAGAGACTACTTGAAGTGGTATGGGGTGGTATATAAGCAGAACACTTCTGCTTTTGCTTTTTTCAGTCCCAGGTAGCTGGCTCAAGGTTCACTCAACCTTCTATCCTGGTAGGTGGGGAAATGTGTAGCCTGCATAATAAAATTATAAACCTCACCAAGAGTGCTTTAAGTGCTATGAGGTGGTATACAAGCAGAACACTTTATTCCGATTGCAAGGATACCCCACTGTCTGATGTAACACAAAGATAGGTAGGGGTGTTGTTGTTTTTCTGGTGATCCCACACCAATGAGATGCTCACTTCAAAACAGGGATGAGTAGAAACACCCCCTCTGTTTTTTTAAATGATAAATTACAATATTTTGGAGGGGAAGTATATAATGCGCTGGTTGATATCTACTTATAGCCTAACATTTAGCCATGTCATTATTTAAGTGCCACAAATTTGAAAAAGGCTTATTCTCTGGTTAGTGGGCACTTATTGTAATTATCCCGATTCCATTCAGGACAGATCGCATGACAGAATATAACGGAGAAGTGTGTCACCCTCAAGGTGGTGGTGGTAGGGAGATTGGATGCACCTCAGCTACCTGGTAACCTTAGCACTCAGACACAGTAAAGGAAGTTGCATGCTGGTGGGGTCAAATATAAAGCAAGGAGAGCAACACGGCGGCAAGAGAGAAAAAAAGATGCCAAAGGATGCTTCCCAGTTCCACTGTTTAAATATCTAGTGGGGACCACTGATAAACAGCTTGCCAACGTGCTTCCTGCCAAGGCCTTAAGAGGTTCCATGGATGTGCTCAAGTCTTGCATAGATTTAAAAGAGGATCCTTGGCGGAGGTCCGCCTTTGCTTCTCAGCACTTTTAGGGCCAGCTGTTTCCCATCTGCTGTGGAAGCTGACTTTGAACCACCCTTGCAGAAAAGCCAGGGAATCACTACTCCTGGAAATTTACTCTAGGAAATAAAGGGTCCCCTTTCTTTCTTCTGAGATCCAGTGGCTCAACGCTTGCTCTATTAGCCTCAGGTGAAGGTGCTTCCCTTCCCCCCCACCTCCTCGCTTCTCCCAGGGAAGACATGAACAGATATTCTGGACAGAACACCAGTAGTGAAACCGGCTGGACTGCAAGATGGGAATTCATTAACAACCAAAGCAAAAAACCAAAGCACCAGCGTCTTGAAGGTTAGTTGAGCGGCAGTGGGGAAAGGATGAATTCCTCCCATGTGGAAATTTGACTTGCTGATTTTTAAATGAAAATGTTTCCCTTCTCCAAAGACAAATTTTGTTGGGGGCAAATCTACAATGATAATGATAATAAAAACAAAATCTAAAGCATTAAACCCAGTCTTAGATGAAGAACAGCTAAAACAAGTGACCTGGAACACAGTTTCATTCCGTAAACCTCTATAGTACACAACTCCCCACCTCCATATAAGTGTATTGTTTTCTCTTGGTTGTGCAAATGAGAGTCCATTTGTATACCTCTGTTCTCAGAGAGGAGAAAATAACTCACCATCTGAAAGCCATCAGTAAATCAAGACTAGAATAGGCCCACTGAACCAATGGAATTTACAGAGGAGCTGTCTCACCAAATCCACACTGATTCTATAGGCTTACTCTAGTTGAGATGTATCACTGGGTTTCAGCTTCAGTGTTAGGTGTTATACACAGTGTGATACTGTGATAAAATCCTATTTTTATGGGATATTTTGCACAGCAAGGCAAACAATGCCATTTGCCTTGTTTGAAATCTCCTTTCTGTATCTCCTTTCTGCTCCTCATGAAGTGTCTTAGCACTCCCAGGGAAGGGATGTGCCACAGATGATCAGATCTCAAGCTAGGTATTGCTGCTCAGAATCCCTGAAGTGATTCACATATGCAATTATTTCATATGAAGCTTCAGTGAATCACATAGGCCCTTCCACATGTTTCACAATGCAGTGGAACTAAGGCCTGAGTGGGTATGGTCAAGAAAAATACACCCTTTGGGAAATGGAACCACTCCTTGGAAGGAATTATTCCCAAATGAGTCACTTGCAATTAAATCCTTCCTTTTCCAATAATGGAGGTATAAATACAATTCATTGCCTACTTAATGTTACAAATATAATTACAGTGTTCCCCTGCCATTTCGTGCTTCATATACTGTGGTCCCAGTATATTGCAGGACCGCAGTATATGAAGGGCAAGGCCCCCTGGGGTAAACTGCTTCGGCATGTTTGAGGCTTACTGCACTTAACCCAAGCCTGACGGGCTGCCCCAAATGGGCCTCCGACGGGCTTCCTGGGCCTGTCAAAGGCCCCAGAAGTGGTTTCCAAAAACCGCAAGTGACTTCCAAAAAACCGGAAGTGACTTCCAGATCACCGGAAACCACTTCTGGGGCCTCTGACAGGCCTGGGAAGCCCGTTGGAGGTCCATTCAGGGCAGCACCAGGCCTCAGGTAAATGTAGGAGGCCCCAGAGAGGCCCCTCAGTCCCGACCTGACTAAGCATCCCAATATCATGGATTTTCAATTATCGCAGGTCAAGTTGGGTCCCTAACCCATGCGATAGGTGGGGGATTACTGTATAAGACAACTAACAAGGAACAACTTCACTCCACATGGCTACTTTTATATTTCTGGGGGTGAGGACTCACTCAGTGTTGGACGAAGGATCTCATACATCCATGTCCTTTGCCAGAGACTTGGGGTAGATGATCTTTAGATTCGCTTCCAACCTACACTTCTATATTTCTGTGAGCCAGGTAGCCTTTTCTGTATCTCATGCTACGGTGAGTCTGAGGTGTGCTTGCATCACAATATACGACTACTTTGATACATTTTAAATAGAGATGGGCATGAAATGAATTTTTTATTTATTTTCTTATTCGTTATTCATTTTGTTACATAATGAAATAAATAACGAACCTAGGAGTAAAATCTAAACAAACCGAACCGAACCGGGAAAAATTGTTTTGTTATGTTTTGTTTCGTTAATGGTGGCGCGCGAAGAAATGAGCTGTTTTTAAACGCTTTAATTTTTAAAGCATCACTTTGCTATCATACTTCACTAGGATGACAACTCCCTACTTTTCTATGTGCTTGGTTCTAGAATGGTGACAGAGCACTCTTAAAAAAGCGACTTTCCAAACTGGTGGCTTTGTAATTTTCCCAGCTCTCTTCTGTCTCAGCAGCTGTCTACCCACAGCCACCTCTTTCTTCTGGGGACTTTCAGGAGGCTTCTTTTAATTACTAGCAGAGTGCCCTGAAAAGGTCCCTTTTCGATCCCGTTGGCTTATAAATAATAACGCATTGCTGTGCTTCAGTTCAAAGCTCAGGACGGTACTCACCCAACTCAGCAGGCAGATCAGGTGACCTTTTTTCCCTCCAATTTGTCTCCTTCCTCCCCACTCTGCCCCTTCCCATCTCTGTGTATTGTGGAGGACAGACAAAGTGATATGTCTGTCATACACCATTACCATTAGAACAGAATCTCGTTCTTTTATTACAACTGAACTCTGCCAGATTTCTCAGCAGGAATGCTAAGTGAAATCAATGTCTTGGATTTGTACCTTGAGCTCAGAGGTCGCAGCCACTCTATCATTTCTCAACATTATCCATTCACTTCAGCCACCCCACCCCCCCCCCCCAAACTCTCTGAGCCTCCCACTGGCACACAACAGATTGAAAACAGCATGATTCAGAGGGACCATGCCGCACAATTTTTACAGCCTTTTGGAGGGCCCTTCGTATATAGAGATATATATCCCTGAGGACTACTCCCCTGCATTCAATTTGCAGATAAATTCTGTTTGTGCGGTTCCACTGAACTGTAAGGCAAAGGCACACAGAACACCTCAGAAAAGGACTCAAAAGGGCAGGAGGAGAATAGACAAGGAAAGAAGGACATCACTAAATTCTGGAGTTTTCTGTGTTCCTCCTTTTATGCTACTGCCCAGTTGGCTCTTTGGTTTGCAATGGGTATTAGAAGAGAAACACTAGGTCAATTAAGAGCCAATATATTACCATCAAGACCATGATGATGATGATGATGATGATGATGATGATGATGATGATGATGATGATGATGATGATAATAATAATAATAATAATAATAATAATAATAATAATAATAATAATAATAATAATAATATAATAATAATAATAAATACAGTGGTACCTTGTATAAAGGAATTAATTCATTCCAAATGAAATTCTGTCAAGCAAATTTTCCTTTGTACAAATTTCCCATAGGGATGTATTGAAAATGGATTATCCCTAATTGCGACCGTTTTCCCATAGGCGATTCTGTTAAGCGATTTCCCCCTTTCTCCAGAATTTTTTTCCTTTAAGCGGATTTTTTGTTAAACAAACCGCTTGTTATACGAGGGTCCACTGTAGTAGTAGTAGTAGTAGTAGTAGTAGTAGTAGTAGTAGTAGTAGTAGTAGTAGTAGTAGTAATAATAATAATAATAATAATAATAATAATAATAATAATAATAATAATAATAATAATAATAATAATAATAATAATAATAATAATGCTGTCAAGTCAGTTATGATTTATGACAACCCTTTTCAGGGTTTTACCAGGTAGAGAATACACAGAAGTGGTTCCCCATCCTTTTCTTCTGGGCGTGGGGGTGCCCTGGGAATGTGCAGCTTGTCCAAGGCCACACGGGCTGGGAGGCACTGTGGGGAATTGAACCCCCAACCATACGTAAACCTCTAAGCTATCCAGTGAGCCCAAAACATAAAGGACAAATGGTGCACCGGCACTGAAAAATCAGAAAGCTGATTCAATAGGCAAAAGAGACAAGAGGATGAGAATGGAATTTCAACCCATTGGTATCGGTGGGCAAATCCTAACATTTAGGCCTTTCCCCATGCCTAGTCTTTCCACACTAAATACGAAGAAATCTGATTCCCCACCCTGCCTCATAAATTACTGTCATACAGTATTTGATGTCAAAATTCATATCACCACCCATTAGAGGGTCAGTCTGTCCCTCCCCATTGTTGTGCACAGAAAACTATAAACAGCTTTGTCGTCTTTTTGGTGGTGAATCCTATGCAGGACAGGTGACACAGTAGGGATGAACTATAATAATGCTGCACAGATTTGCACTCCTTCCAGAAAAATAAAATGGCCACAGGACTCCTGAGAAACCTTGCAAAGCTTCCTGCTACATTGCAGGAATCTAACACAGAAAAATCTCACTGTCAAGATGATGTAAGAATCTCTTTTCCCTCCCAGCCTACATCCCTGAGTTTCTCTCTTTTACAATAAGATTCACATCCTTAGATGGAGTCACAAAGGGATTCTCTTTCACAAGATGACCCTGAACAAGGAACCTTCAAAACTTGCTTATACTGAGTGAGTTATACCATTAGTCCATCTTGGCTTACTACTATTCCTGCCAAATAAGTGAAGAAATCTTGTTAAAGTTTTCAGTCTTGTCAAGACAGGTTGCTTTTACATCTTGAGACAATCTGCCAAGAATTTATTAACCCTCAACGCATTCCGCCCCCCAGTGCAGCATAAGACAAAGAAGTTCCTGCAATTTAAACAAAATGACTCAGCATAAAATCTGCATCTTTCCCTCTGGGAACCCAATCAGACACGCACAGCAAGCACAAAAGGACTGGCTGATTGATTCAAAAGAAAACACAAACAACCCATCCAATGCTTCTACTTTAAAAAATCCATTATATACATTTTAACCAATTGTTCGTGGAAAAACAATTCTTACAAATGCAACACCACTCAGGGATAGCAGCTAAGACATCTTTCTAGATAAGGAGAAAAGTTGTGAGAATGACAACTTCTCTGCATTGCGGACACCCACTTGATCGACTTCCAGAATATTCAGGGCAGATAAAAAGGAGGGGAAAAATAAATCCCCACAGTACCTAATTAAATTGTAAAACATTCTGCTATGAGATGAAGTGATGGTGTGGCCTTGTGGCACAGTGGGTTAAACTGCAATACTGCAGTCAAGACTCTATAGGAACTGAGTTCAAACCCACCGGGCTCAGGTAGCTGGCAGCACTTTTTTCTGAGGTCGGTAAATCGAGTAAGCAGTTCATGGGGGAGGGGGTTATATAGCTGTCGTAATTAAACTGTAAACTGCCTAGAGAGCTATTTAAGTGCTATTGGGTGGTATGGTAGCAGTACGCTTTGTTGGCTTTTGATGCCCAGTTTAAAAGAAATTAGAGGCCTGCATGGAGGGCAGATTTACCAATGACTATCAGTCAGGATGGTGTTTGTTTTTCCTGTGAAAAAGCTCCCAGAGAAAAGCTAACTTGAATACTTATAATTGTACATTATATACTAGACCTGTCAATGCAAACATATTTAGTGGTAGTTGAGGCACATCTTGTCTTGGGCAGAAGTGTCTGTGGGCTCCTGCACCACTGATTCTTGTAATTTGAATACAACCTCTTATCCCGCTCTCCCTTACTTCAAATAAGAACCGCATCCCCGGAAGGAGGAGAGGGTTCAAAGTGGAGATGAACTTCTGGTCCTGCCTCATGTTGGTAGTCCAACTCAAACAGCCTGGATGGGAAAGTGGGAACTATATACCTCATCCCAGCATCTTACAACATCAAATAAACATTCTATTGCTTCGTTTCTCTGCCTGGCTGTTTTTAATCTAGGCTCCTTTATTCTTAGACTGAAAGCATAGAGAGACACTAATGTCAATTTACGGCATCTATCATGACATGATTAAAGAACGAAGCAAGCGAGGGGGATGAGGGATGAAGGGACAATGACGTTTCCATCCAGCTTCCCCACCTCACCCCCAGACCTGAAGCAAGGATATTTCATACTTTATTCTGAAGGGGTAAGTACAGTTGCTCCAAAGGCAACTTTGGGACTTTGAAAAGAATGGACCTCTGAGCACAGTGGGATAAGTGAAATGAGAAAACCGTAAGAGCTACTATGCACAGAATAGTTGGCACTGCCCCTATCACATGACTTTTTTTTTATCCAAGGCCAGTGGCTCCCAGCCTTCCTTATGCCATGACCCTTTAATACAGTTCCTCATGTTGTGGTGACCCCTTGCCATGCTTGGAAGTTGCCACAAGCCCCCTTTGGCAGGCCACTGCCACAGGTGCCATAGGGCGTTTATACACAACCCCTAAGCTGCGCTGCAAATGGCTCCCAGCTCCGGAGCTTAGAAATGTTTTCCCACCAGCTCCGGAGTTTGGAGACAATTAAGTGCGACCCCGCCCACTTTAGCGCGACCCAGCGCATTTTTCATGTACCTTCTCTTTGGAGGTGATAAAAAATTAGATGCGGATAAGAGTGCCCGGCTCTCCTGGCTTGTCTGTTGTTTTTTTGCCTCCCGCCCCTTTAAGAGCTCCTTGAGACGGAAGCAGGAAGTAATGGGGCTCGTGGCAAGTTCGACCGCACCGGCAGGTTAGTAAAGGCTTCTTTTTTCCTTTTTTTGCCTCCCCCCCTCACATGCCGACAGGAGCAGGAAGTGCTGAGGGGCGGGGACGCAGGAACAAAACGAACCCCCAAGATCTCTGGTCCGAATTTAAGGGACCAGCGGATCTTAGGGGGTCGTGTGAAAAGGCCCATAGAGAACTTCCCTCTACAGGCACCCTCAGCCAATCGCAGCCTCCGGTGTCATTGACTCACACCCCCTACAACCTATCAAGCTCTAACTCAGCCCCCCCCCTCCAGACCCAAGCCATTTGTGCCTTTTTCTTCACTGGCTCATGATGACTCCTGTGAAATGGCTGTTCAACCCCCAAAGGGGTCCCGACCTCCAGGTTGGTAACCACGGGCCTAGACAATGCCAGCAATTGCTTTGTCTGCCAAGTCCTCCGAAAGGCATTCAACTGCTTAGAGTGGGTTTTGCCACTCCTTCCAAAGAGAAGACTATGGCGATAAGGAAAATTAAATGTATTGAATATATTTAGCCACCAAATGCACCTGAGAAGGCGATGGGACCAAGAGAAAGTCCTCTCTTGATGGAGTTTAACACTCAGGCAAGCTCAAAAAGGGAGACGCCCAAACCATTTAGGGCTTTATATGTGAGAACCAGCCCTTTCAATTCTGCCCAGGGGTGGATTAGCAGCCAGTGGAGCTGCTGTAACACTAGGGTTATGTGATCCCCAGTTAGCCAATTTGGCGGGTGCATTTTGTACCCACCGAATTTTCCTGACACTTTCTAAAGGCAGCTCCACGTAAAGTATGTCACAATAATCCAGCTGGGACATATGGCACATGGCACCACGGCCAGATCAGACCTCTCTAGGAAAGGGCACAGTAGAGGTCTGAATGGTTCTCACACAGAAAACAATACGAACGTGTTCTCTTCTGTACCAGTGGCCATGGATGGCTATATCCACTGGGTTGCAGTTACAGCGAGGAGGGTAAGACTTGAGCTGAATGATGGTGCAAAGTTCCAGATGAGAACTGCCATTTTCCAACAGAGTTGCCTGGTTTCCCTTCTTCAAGGTTAGAGGGCTGTCTATTTCAGATGCTCCAGTCCCAGATTTCTTGTACAAAAGAGGGAATCAGGCTAGATGGGCTACAAGCCTATATCCAGCAATAGGATCCCATATCAAAAGCACCACTGGTTCAGCACAAAAGGCAGCTCAAGAAGATAGGCTGCTACTGCACTCCCTTGAGCAGCCGCTTTTTATTTTGCATCGCCTTATCTTCTCCTGCAGTCACGTGGTCGCTACAGCGGTTCGGCAGTCCGTACTTCAGCGTTTGCTTAGCAATCGGCTTCCCCATCCGCACTTTGCTGAACCACTTTATACTTCAATTTTCAGTGAGCACAATGTGAAAGTGCAGCATTCGCAAAGTCCATGAACATGTTTACCTTGCGGCAGGCTTTTTTTGGCGTGTTCTACGACAGGGAAACGGCAGAAATGGGGGGAAACGGAAAAAAGGGGTGTAGTATCTCCACAAATTGAACCAAATCACTTTAAAAGGGGGTGCAGGAATTGATTTAAAAAACCACCACCCCCAGTGGTCATCTCAAGAAAAACCGACACAGCGGCCAAAAATGGGCATGGCCAAGGGGGCTGTTCGGAAACAGCGATTTGAAAAGTGGACTGTGATTTTTAAGGCGATTTGTCTTTAAGGAAAAGGCGTTTTAAATCTAAAGTGTGGTACAGCTCACAGACTTAACACCTGGAGGTAAATCCAATGGTCCTCCCAATGAGAGGAGACTCGGTGAACAAACGGGATGGCCCTCACTGATTTAGTGGGCTAATTCTAGTTGGAGCAAGGCACTCAACTTAGATATAGGTGCTTTGCAGGTTTGTCATAACTGCTCCAATAGTAATAAGCATGACACAGAACACGTACCCAGGAAGTGTGCCCACACCCTTAGCTGAAGAAGGTGAAGGATACGTACTGCATGCAAAACTGAACAGACAATGCTTATTAGAAAGTCAAGAACAGCAGTACCTTGCTTTTGGGTGGAGGGCTGGCTGTGTTCTTGTCAGTGTGGATGCTGGTTGGTGACACGGCCGCACCAATGTTGCTTGGGGGGATTCCGGGTATTTTCCCACCTGGAGAGACTTGCATCGCAGCCAGCTGGGCGGCGTACAACTGCTGTAGAAAGGGAAGAAAAGACAGTGAGGTCAACGAGAAGCAGCTCGTCAGGCCAGACAGCAAACAAACAAAGAAGCCTCCACAGGAAAAACACTAAGGGGTCCAGAGAGAGATCTAAAATGGTCAGGACAAATGTGTATCTCCGCAAAGAAAGGGTTGTAGGAAGGACTCTAGCTCAATTGGACCTCAACGAATGAGCATCCAAAGATTCCAAGGTCCATCCATGATTGCCAGGTGCATCTGGGAAAGGCTCCCACCTTAAGCCATAGAGGGGCCACATCTAGTCACCCTCAAAATATTGAGCCAATGGTTTGACTCAGGACAATGATTCCTCACATGATCTTTGGAACATGGGAAATTGAATTATTTGTTTCTCTAGAGCAGGCCTGCACAACACATTGACCATGGGTGACCGGTAGCCCACAGGGCATTTGGAAGTAGCCCACCAGGTTTCCACCAGCCTCTCGATCCGCCACCAGTGGTGGTGTGTTTGGGGCAGGCCTAGGCTGGTCTGCCTTGCGCACTCAACCCTCTCTGGCCTGGCTGAGCGGCCTAACGGCCGCGGCAACAACTACACCAAAAGAGGAGTAGGAGGGGGCAGGCTGGGCAGCAGGTGTGCTCAGCCCTCTCCGGCCTGGCCAGGTGTACTCTCACACACTCCTGTAAGTAGACCATGGGGGCCCTTGGGGAGATCAAAGTAGACCGCAGGACCATTTGGGAGAAAAAAAGTAGACCGCGGGCTGCTCAAAGTTGGACTGCCCTGCTCTAGAGTAAGCTGGACAGTTGTGATGGTGCATGAGGATCTTTTGCCATATCCTGCAACTTTTAAGGGACACACAAAGCTTTAGCATGGTAACTGGAAGTGGCTTTCATTTTGTAGGCAAAATAGCACTCTTGCTAAAAGCAAGGCCAAGTGTGCTGCTTATATAACATCCCATAGTGCTTACTGCACTCTTTGGGTGGTTTGCAATTTATTTATGCAGGCTACACATTGCCCCTCCCCTCCCCCTTTGAGCTCGGTAGTACATTTAACAACTTCACAAAGATGGAAGGCTGCATCACCCTTAAGCCATCTGCCGGAGCCTTTTCGGATCAAATTCTGGTTGAGAGCTTCTACAGTTTAATCACTATGTCACGAGGCTCCTAAAACAAGGAATGGGGTGGGCCTGTGCCTTGTTTCAGAAAAGATGCATGCCTCCTGGAGGTCTAATTTTCTTGACTTTTGCTATGGCTTGGGATGACTAAAAGACATCCATTATTACTGTCCGTCTGTTGGACCCAGTCTTGAACAATTTAGTTTTTTTTTTTTTTGACAAGGAAAGGTGGCTTTGTTAGAGGTAAGAATAAGAACCCAATATTGACCAATATTTACTGAGTCATTATTTTCAATTTCCATGGCTCACGTTTTGTGTTCAATGAATCAGTGTAAACTCACAATTAAAAACATACAAAAAGTGTTCTGCTTATATACCGCCCCATACCACTTTAAGTAGTCTCTGGGCAGTTTACAGTCTAATTAGGCAGGCTACACATTGCAAGCTGGGTACTCAATTTACCGACCTCGGAAGGCTGGAAGGCTGAGTCAACCATGAGCCAGCTATGAGGGATTGAACTCCAGGTCGTGAGCACAGTAGTACCTGCAGTACAGGCATTTAACCACTGCGCCAATCAGAAACAGACATACCAACTAGACATGGGCACGACTCAGCAAAATTGTCATTTCCATTTTCGGTTATCGTTTCCGTTACGTAACGGAAACGGTAACGATAATTAAGCCGTCAGAACTCGAACTCGAACTGAAAAAAGAAAAATTTGGTCGGGTTTTTCGTTTCCGTTTTTGGCTTCGCGGCGATCGCGCAATGCGAAGCACAGAAAACGTTTTTTTTTTTTTTTAAAAAACCCCGACTTCCGGCCAAAAAAGCAGGCGAAAATATGCCTGCCTGAGGCTTTGCCACCTACCAGAGGGGTGGTTTCTGGGGGGTCCCCAGCCTTCCCCCCCTCTTCTCATGCCCTGGCCTGCTTGCGCCAGGCTGGGGGGGGGGTCATCCTCGTCGTCTCGCCATGCCATGCGGTGGGGGGGCATCCAAAATGGCGACCACAATTTTTCTTTTGAAATCGTGGTCAAAAAACACACCAAATCACAACAGAAACATGTGAAATTTATTTATTTTAAATGCCCGAATTTTAATAGTAGCACAGTGGGTTTTTTATAGCAATAAAACGTCGTATTGATTTTATTTTATTTTATTTTTTATTTTTTTTAGACCTGCCCATTTATGGGATGGGACCATGCAAATTTTGAAACCATTCCACCATAGCATCACCCGGTTTTGACTGACACTTCTGGATGTCTCGGAGGGCATAAAAAGCCGAGGCACCTTCCAGAAATCGCAGTCGGGTGTATGGACTTGGTTGAGGGAGGAGGGCTGGCTGCTGGTGCTGGTGTGATCCGATCGAGATTGAGGAGGGAGGCTAGAGGCTTTAGGATTTAAGTTAGGCAGGCAGGGAGGGAATTGAATTTAGAAAATAATTTCTTTGATTCCCTGCAGCTTTGTCTGCTGAAGGGAATAGCAGTTTATTCTTTATTTCTTCTCTGGCAGTTTGTGAGGATTTTTTTCTGATATTGGATAAAGGGAGAGGTTCGACTGGGAGTGGGAGGTGTGGATTTATTTTAAAAATATATTAATATACTACCATTTATTTTCTATTTTCCCAACTTCAATTTGTTTGCACACACACACACATTTGGGGTGCAAGCCAGGAACAGAACCTCTATCCTAAGTGATATCCTAACTGCCCACTCGCCCATCCGCCCACGCCACCACCCGCCTGCGGCCCTCACCGCCGCCTGCCCACTCGCCCGCCCGTGGCCACCGCCCACCCATGGCCCCCCGCCACCGCCACCCGCCCACCACCTAGGGCGCAAAAACACCTAGCGCCGGCCCTGATTGCGGGATGCCCCTATGCTCTGGGAAGCCAAATCGCGCTAAATCGCAGTTCCGACAAACAAAAACTCGAAACGTCATTTTTTTTTGGTCATGCCCATGTCTAATACCAACACGTACAGTAGAACAGGAAGCAATAACAGTCAGAAAAACAACCACAGAACTGAGACAGAGCGTCAACAGTTGTGCACAGATTACAATCCTTCTTTAGTGGGCTAATCCTCAACGGTCCCTGAAAAAAGATGAGACAACTTGCTTCCTTAAAGCCAATCAGGGACACCAAATAGTGAGCTCTTCCCACTCATCAGGACAGGAATTTCACAGTACCCATGCCATAACTATGAAATCAGGAATCGTGGCACCCAATGATATGTATCAGAGTCTCTGAATATGACCTCAGTGTACAGGCAGCTCTGCCCAGGAAGCAACAGAAACCAAGACTGTTTCAGGCTCCCAAACCATGGATGGTTTCAAAGACTAAAGTTGGCCTCTTGAATATGCAATCTGGAACTAGCAAGGAGGTGCTACAAGTCTAAAATCAGAATGATTTTAGAATGGCCTGGTGGTCTCACTTGAATGGCTTGATGTTTCTGAGCAAGCTTCCTACAGATCACAGCCTAGCCACCAAGTCTGGACCCCAGCATGAGTAACTTCAGCCAAATGCCAGTACTTTCATCTTCTGCACAGCTTCAACGGGTCCAGGAATCCTGTTTCCTCAGTGTCTTGGCCGTGCTATCTAAAGACACCCTTGAAATCACACACACACACACACACACACACACACACACACACACACACACCAATGATATCTCTGGAGGACAAATATACTTCTAAAGTTCACCTTATTTAGTTAGCGTGATTTCCTGCAGTGCAGTTTTACTATTTCAACGATGTCTGGTAGAATCAAGACCCCAGTTTGTAAAACTTTAAATGTTAGGCTGCAACCCTGTGAAAGTTGATCTGGACATGATTGGCACCGGGATTTGCTTCTGATTGGACAAAAACAAACATACCAGCAAGCAAAAAAGCTGCCATGTTCCACAAGTAGTCAAGCGACAAAACAATGCTTATTGTGATCAAGGACTATCCAATCGAGTTGTCGAGTCTGGGTGGGAGTTAAACACAGTGAAGCCAGGTTCCTTGAAAAAGAATCTCAACCTCAAGATAAATACACAACTGCAATCCCTATGGCAAGTAGCTGCTGCTTAGAGGGAAGACTTGAAGGTCAAGGCAATGGGGTGGCCATGCAGCGGCTGACAAAGAACAGACAGAGCTAAAGGATCTGCATTGACAATATGCCTTCGGACACTCTTTCAAGGATAAGAAAGTCGAGGAAATTATGTGTCTGTGCTGAAGATGTTTCCTATTGTAATGCTAAGTATAAGCAGGAGGAATAGAATAACAAACAGAGCAAGGACAAAAATGCAACAACACTGTGACCAATGTTACAGTCGGGCACGGCTGTTATTGGATGATCTTCTTTTAACATTGACTGTTTACATTACTAGAGCAGTGAAGGTTGGAGGGCACAGACGGTGGAATGCTACAAAGCATGTGATTTCTGTGGGTGATTTCGGAGTAGCATCTCAAGGTGATCAGGTGAGATGGAAAAAGCTGAAAGACTCCACCGCAACTTTCAAAGATGCACAAACACATTGTGTACGTGTGCTTCTGTTTAGTCCCTTTGATTAAGTACCATCTCCTGCAAAGAGTTTCAGAACAATATGAGATAACAACGTCCTTCTCTTCCACTGCCCTTGGCTTGCTTTCCTACATTGGTTCCTGTCCACATTGCCTGGTAGCTACCAAGTGAGTCATGAACCATGAAGACTCATACTGCTATGGACCCAACCCACAGAGCCAGTGTGCCCAGATATGACGGTGGTGGGTGGGTATGTATTAGTTCTGCGGCAAGGGAAAATTTGATAGGTCCCAACAGACATATCCCACTGCATCCATACATTATCATATACACCTTGCTTAGGTTTTGTTTCTCACATGGTGTACATGGCCAAAAATCCATAGCTTTAGAAGCAGAGCCATATTATGTAACTTCATACCACTGATGCGACCCAGTGTGAGTCAAAGTTTTGGGTTCAGAGGGCTAAAAGGCTCAGGTCTCACTCAAAATACCAAAAAAAAGTCATCTGGATGACAATCTTTAGGGATCTACCCTGAGACAAGATTTTATAATACCTTTCATACAAACCCAAAATACAACCACACTCTAAAAGCTGTCTAGATTTCTAAACAGTGTATTGTTATTGTATGCCATCAGGCTAGATTCTCACCACTGGCATCTTCCCACTCTGACAAGTAGTTTACAACTGTCTCCATCCGGTGGTACTCGTTGCCCAAGGTCACACAGGTGGCAGGTCATATACAGTATTTCCCCATATATAAGACTACATTTTTGTCTAAAATTATTAGACTAAAATTTGAGGGTCATCTTATTTAAGCCGAAGAGTGAACTGTGTGGCTGCAAAACTGTAAGTTTGGGTTGGGAAAAGTGTGTGTTGTCTTATAAATAGGAGCATCTTAAAGATGGAAGTATGAGGTAAATCCCAAAGCCACGTAAGTTCTGGATGTCCTTGACTGCCCTTGTCCTGGGAGTCCCAGTCAGGATTTGAACTCTCTATCTCTGGCACGTTCTCCAGCCCAGTAAGATACATCAGGTTATCTGGAGCTCACTGATTTAAGAAAACAATAAGCAGGAGGAGATAAGAACAATTATAAATTCATGAGTGGTGCAGAGAGGTTTTTCTCTCACACGTACACCCAGTACAAGAAAACAGAATCTTCCAGTGAAGCTGGAAGATTCTGTTTTCTTGCAGTGGAAGATTTAAGATAAAATGATACTTTTTTCTTTTTCTTTTACTTAATCCATAGTCCAAACTATTAAACTTGCTCTCAAAAGATGCAACAAACATTATAGGGAGATGAATAAAGGATTCATGATAGTTGCCTATTAGTTTCAGTAGCAGAAGCTTTTTGCCTCTCCAGACTGGCTGGGAGAGAAATGCAAGCACAAGGATGCGAGCGTGCTTATTTGCTTATTTCCTGCTCGTGGCCTTTCCATTGTGTGTCTTGTCTTGAGAACAGAATGCTGGACTTTTGCTCTGATCTGCACAAAACAATGTTATTGTTCATACATTTTGAGAACTTGAGTCTTGGACCAAGAGTATTTTTAAAAGGTACTAAGAACCCTTTGCCCCTACCCTTGCCACAAAGGACCACTGTAGGGTCTTTATGCCTTGCCTAAATGCTTGACATCACCGATTCTGCCTCCTTCTATTTTCCACAGGGCAGGGGGGTAGGGAGTCAGAAAAGGGCGGGAAAGGAAATGGAAAAAAACCCTCATGTGACCTCATGTGACGAGCATAAGAATAGCCATGCTGGATCAGGCCAAAGGCCCATCTGCTTGTTTTAGTATTGTTTTTATAGTGTATTTATTGTTTTTTGAAATTTTAATATTGCCTATGTTGATTTTTTTTTGTTATTATTGTAAGCCACCTTGGGTCCCTTTGGGGATAAAAGCGACATAAAAATAAAGTTGTTTATTATAATTATAATTATTATAATTATTATAATTATTATAATTATTATTATTAGAGATGGGCACGACTCAGCGAAATTTTCATTTTCGTTTTTTCGTTTCGTTTCATAACGAAAACGAAAACAAAAATTTGTTAAAAACCAAAACGAAAATGGAAACAAAACGACCAATTTTTCCGTGTTTTTTGTTTTCGTTGTGGCAAATCCATTGAACTGAAAAGAATGCTAACGAAACAGTAATTTTTTGTTTTCATTTTCATTTTTTCGTTTCATTACGAACCGAAAACTAAACAAAAAATTTTTCAAAAACAAAACGAAAAATGAAAACGAACCGAAATGGATCCCCAAACGACCAAATGAAAAACGAAACACAATTTTTTTGAGTCGTGCCCATCTCTAATTATTATTATTATTATTACCTAGTCCAGTTTCCTGTATCTCACAGTGGCCCCACCAAATGCATCTGGGAGCGGACGAAACTAGATATCTGTCTCCTGATACCACTCCCCTGCAGCTGGTCCTTGAAGTGCCCCAATTTTAAGCCTGGAGATTACACATCTCCATCATGGTTTGTAACCTGTGATGGACTTTTCCTCCAGGAATCTGTCCAATCCCCTTTTGACGGCATCCAGGCCTGATGCCATCACCACCTCTTGTGGCAGGGAGTTCCACATACTAACAACGCACTGGGTGAAAAATATTTTATTTTGTCTGTTCTCATGGTCCCAGCCCTCAATTTGAGTGGATGTCCCCTAGTTCTGGTATTTCTATCCACTTTACTCATGCTCTGCATTATTTTGTATGTCTCAATCATATCCCCCTCAGGCACTTTTTGATGTGACTGAAGAGCCCCAAATGTTTTAGCCTTTCCTCATAAGGGAGGTGACCCAGCCCAGTAATCATTTTGGTCACTCTCTTCTGCACCTTTTCCAGTTCCGCTATGTCTTTTTTGAGATGCGGTCACAAGAATTGTACACAATACTCCAGGTGTGTCCTTACTATCCTTTTCTATAATGGCATTATAATGTCGGCTGTTTTATTTTCAATCCCCTTTTTGATAATCCCTAGCATGGAATCTCACAGCAGGTCAAGTGGTGCATGGGGCAAGGGCTTAAGCAGCACAAACCTGGTCCCCATGTGCCTACTATGCCTGGCCTGCGATGCTCAAACATGCATATTAAATACAAGTGCTTCCGCCGAGTGTTGCTTCAAATATTTTGGCAACCAAGCCCAGTGTCTGGCTTTTACCCACGCAGGAATCTGGCAACTGGCCCAGAGGTGACAACAGAGGGCAGGCTCAAGGTTCTTTGTTTGTTTGTTTGTTTGTTTCTCTTTCCCAGATCTGGTCAGCTGGCAACCAAACTGCTATAGCCCAAGGGCATCTTTGGATGCAGTAGCTCCATGATGTGACATTACATGGATGGAACTACCTTTTTTTTTTTTGTTCTCCTCTTGTTTAGATAATGACATTCTTGGTACAGACCTGCCATGCCTTGTAGGGAAGAATGAAATGTACAATATGCAGGATGGGGTGCAGCATGTTAATATTTTTAGACAACATTGAACTTTGACATTATTGAATCTGTCTGTTCAGATTTAATCATTCCAGGGCCGGACGACGTCTGGCTCAAGACCAGGAGGAAGGGACATTCGAATGACTGCATGCTGTGCATCAAGATGTTTAACTGACAACATTTAGGGAATGAAAAGTTATGGCACCCTCCAGCAATCAAACAAAGGACCAACGTCAATTCAAAGGTCTATAATGGAGAGCTCCAAAATTTGGATTAATTTTACGCCTCCAGGGAGGCTGCCAACAGTCTCTATGGCAGTGCCATGCAGTGAGACACAATCTGTATTTTTGCCATCTTCCCATAAGTGTACATTCTTCACGGCTTGGGTGCCTTTCCTAAAGACAGAACAGAATTTGGGAACATTTAAATAAGCGAAACTAAAGCCAAGTTAATTTTTTTCACTTGTTTCCTATAACAGGTGGGGAGAGCAACAAAAAAAGGGGAAGAGTCTGGTTCTTTTACAACGTTGCAGATGTTCTGCTAAAAGACATGGGAAAAATCCGCTGCTAATCCCCCACACCGTAAATCCTGATGGAGGGTTTTGCGGGTGTTTTTTTTTTTTTTTTTGCTGGAGGTTTTGCAATCTTGCATGCTGTTGTACAGCTGGGAGGAACCTTTCTGGGCTGGGGGGACTGCCAATCAATCCAACACTAACCAATAACTGATTCCCGCGTCTGAATTCAAAGTAAGCCCCACCTCTGTTCTGAGAGTTTCTTTCCCTCGCTTTAGTCTTCTATCTATTTTACATTGAGTGTGCTTTCTATCACGATTGGTCACTGGGAAGAAAAAAAAAGACTTAATTTACAAACCCGCTTTTCTCTGAGAAATTTCCATTGTTGGAAGGACACTAGGTCAAGGAATCTGGCGGGACGGGGCTGGTTGGGAACAGCATTTTTCCATGTATAAGACTATATTTTGGTCTAAAATTGTTAGACTAAAAATTGAGGAGAGGAAGCTGTGTAGCCTTGGGTAAGCTCAGTTGTGAAACTGTAATTTGGGGTTGGAAAAGTGGGGATCATCTTATATATCCTGAAAGTGTGGCCCTTAGATAGGTACATTGGTACCTTGTATAAAGGAATTAATTCGTTCCAAATGAAATTATGTTAAGCAAATTTTCCTTTATACAAATATCCCATAAGAATGCACTGAAAACAGAGTAATCCCTAATCGCAACCATTTTTATGTTGTATGAATTCGCCCCATAGATGATTCTGTTAAGCAAATTTCCTCTATCTCCAGAATTTTTATGTTGTACAAATTTTATGTTATACAAGCTGTTTGTTATACAAGGGTCCATTGTAGTGCCATTGGTAATGGATGTATAATTTGGGAAGTAATAAAACTAGATCTCAACGAAACTTTCATTCCTGAGCCAATAATTGAGACCAACTATAATTTTCACCTGCATATTGAACAGTTTTGTTCTGCTAGACTCTCCGAAAGATTGCACAAGAGCCCTTAGCTTGATGGCACCGCAGTATATCAGAGGCACAGCTACAAGGTTAGACTTCCCCAGAAATCCTTCCCCTGGGGCATTGTTATTATATGTTAACAATGCTCATTACGGCCTTGAGGTCGTACTAAAAATGAATTCTTGTTCTATTAATAAAGAAAACGAGAATGTGGCATAATAGCCATTTTTACATTAATTTGCGGGGGGAAATAATATTAGCTATTTTAGCATTAAGGAGATGTATGTGTTTTGTGCCACAGCCATATTATTAAACTCACGTTAAGAGCCAACGTGTTTTGTATTTGTAGTTAAGGACAGGAAAGAAAATAAAATCAAATTAAAACTAAAAACAGTAGTGGAGACTGAGGTATTTGAGAGGGTAAAATTTACCCTGGGTGCAAAAGGCTGACTCCCAATGGATATCCCATAAGGAACCACAGGCAATCTCGAATCTGTGCATTCCTGTCTCCAAATCTATAAACTGAGTGAACATTCATAGTCCATATCATTCATAGAGCCATCATTAAAAACATACACATGACTGGGCTTTCTGGTTTGCCAGCATTAGCCACCATTCTGCATAATCTGAGTAAATTTACCTCATTGGAGTGCAGAGTTTTGTAAAACCCTAGTTAGGAGCCTCCTGGCGCAGTGGTTAAACTACTCTACTGCAGCCAAAACTGTGCTGACGACACAGGGTTCAATCCCAGGTACCCGGCTGTTGGTTGACTCAACCTTCTATCCTTCTGAGGTTGGTAGAATGACTAACTAGCCTGCTGGGGGCAGGGGGCAATCATTAAATTGTAAACTTCCCCAACAGTGCTTTATGCAGTATGGGGTGGTATATAAGCAGCACACTTTGCTTTTTTGGTTTACCTGCTGCCCAATGCATTAAGGTTTGGCTAGCTGCTTGGGTAGCTCAGTGAGGTTCTGGCAGAGGAGATAGAATTGCAGAGGTCACAGCCAGCCTGTGTAGCCTTCGGTACGCTGGACAGTGTTTGCCAGAGTGCATACATCACTAACAGCTGTTGCTGGAGACTGGTTAGAACTTCCATAACCAGGAGCAGTGCAGAGGTAAAAAAACAACAACACAAGACTCGGGTGTTTTCCCTTTACCACCAGAGCTGTATTTACAAAACTAAACACACACACACACACACACACACACACACACACACACACACACACACACACACACACACACACACACACACTTTTTAGGCTGGCTCAATTTATATGGTATTCCCCCTCTCTTGACTGCAATAAAGTATTCATTCATTCATTCATTCATTCATTCATTCATACATACATACATACATACATACATACATACATACATACATACATACATACATACATACATACATACATATGAGCACCACATCAAAATCAATAGGCAAAAATATCATAGGCACAATCCAGCCCAGCCCAGCCCAGTCCAGTAATCCAAAATGCTGACAAAGTGACACGCTGCTCCTTTACGATATACCGTTACACTGAGACATGTTACTGGCTTCTTTATATATCAGTGTATGATGCAATACCTAGTCAGCAAACTGAACAATGCACATGTGCGAACAAGTCACCTGATCTGGCAATATTCCAGCAAGAATGACTCAGGCTCCCCACCCCATTAGCTTAGTCCAGGGGTCCTCAACCTTTTTAAACAGGGGGCCGGTTCACTGTCCCTCAGACACTGTTGGGGGCCGGACTAGATTTTGAAAAAATATGCACCTATGCACACTGAACATATTTTATTTGTAGTGCACAAAAAACAGGAAAAAGAATGCAATAATAATAATAATAATAATAATAATAATAATAATAATAATAATAATAATAATAATAATAATAATAATAATAATAATAATAATACAGTGGAAATAACTGAGCCTCCCTCCAGTACCTCAAAAATGTTTGGAAGAACAATTATAAGAATATAAGAACATCCCAGATGCATTTGGTGGGGCCACTGTGAGATACAGGAAGCTGGACTAGATGGGCCTCTGGCCTGAACCAGAATGGCTCTCCTTATGTTCTTATGTACTAAAGAACAGCCTTACTGGAACAGGCCACAGCCCGTCCAGTCGAGCATTCTGTCTCACACAGCAGCTCACCGTTAGCTTCAGGTTATTCCCAAGCAGGTGTCTTCCCCTGCTATATGTCTGAAGAAGTGGATGTGTCCACAAAAGGTTACATTAAAACAGGGCTGCCCAACTTTGAACAGGTCGAGGTCTACTTTTTCCGTCCCAAAGTGCCTGAGGGCTACTACATGAAAAATAAGGTTAAAAATAAGTTTTCTCCTCAATCCCCCTCTCCCTTCTCTTTCTTTCTTTCTGTCTCTCTCTCTCCCTCCCTCCCTCTTTCTTTCTTCCCACTCTCCTTCCTTCCTTCCTCTTTCTCTTTCTTTCTTTCTTTCTCTCCCTCCCTCCCTTCCTTTTTTCTTTATTTCTCTCCCTCTCCCTCCCTCTCCTTCCTTCCATCCCTCCCACTCTACCTCCTTCCTTCCTCATTTTCTTTCTTTTTCTTTCTTTCTTTCTTTCTTTCTTTCTTTCTTTCTTTCTTTCTTTCTCCCTCCCTCCTCCTCTCCTTCCTTCCCTCCCACTCTCCTTTCTTCTTCTTCTTTCTTTCCCCCTTTTCTTTTTTCTTTCTTCCTCTCTTCTCTCCCTCTCCCTTCTTTCTTTCTTTATTTCCTTCCCTCCCTCCCTTTCTTTTTCTTCCTTTCTTCCTCATCTTCTTTCTTTCTTCCTCCCTTCCTCCTTCTCCCTTTCTTTCTTTCTTTCTTTCTTTCTTTCTTTCTTTCTTTCTTTCTTTCTTTCTTTCTTTCTTTCTTTCTTTCTTTCTTTCTTTGTTCCTGCCTCTTCCACTCCTTCCTTCCTTCCTTCCTTCCTTCCTCCCCTTCTCCCTTCATATCAGTCCCACAGCTTCCCTGGGACCACCAGCAAAAGCAGATTGCACGCAGTTGTGAAAAACACGCTTGTGTGCCCTGACAGCCTCCAGGAGCCTGTATATATGCCTGAAAGTGCACAAGAGCACATTGACACCCGTGGGTCGGCCACATTGCACACACCACCCCCTTCTGCAAATGGCACAAAACTGGGACATTCTGGACCTCCAGGTATAAACAGGCATGGGCCAACATATTCAATTTTCATCCAAGGACAATGAACTACACTACAGTATCAAGGAATGATGTAAGGCAGGAGCCACACAAGACACAACCCCCCCCCCCAAAATATATCTCAAAACCCCGTGAGCTTTGGACCCCAAAGCCCCCCCACACACACACATCCTCACCTCCCTGCCCCCCCTCTCCCTCCTGACCCTCCCTTGTCCCTTTTAGCTCCTCCTCTGTCCGCATTTGCTGGAATCCTCAGGGCATCTCTTTGGGCAGGCGGGTGGCGAGTTCAGATCCTGGAGGGGCGAAACCCCCCCCGCACGCCTCCGGCCCTGACTTCCGCGGCTGCTCCCAAGCCCAGCCGCTGCCGTTGCTGCTGCTTCTTCTGCAGCAGCCGCCAAACTGCGGGGAGCTTAATGGCGACCTTGCGCGCGTCGGCGTAGCGGCGCTTCCCCTTTTCCCTCCTCCTCCTCCTCCTCCCTCTTTTTCCTTCCTTCGGTAAGGAGGTGGGGGGGAGAGAAGAGCCACCACCACCTCCCCTCCCCGCCTGGCTGGGACCGGGAGCCCCACAACAACCCCCCCCTCCCTGCGGCTTCTTAGCGCCGGGCTGGTAAGTGTGGGCGCGCGCGCACGCGCGAGAAAACCCTGTTTAAGCCACGGGCAGCAGCAGCAGGAGCGGGGATGGGCAGGGGAAGGGGCGCACATCCAACCCCCACACACACGCACGCCTCCCGCCCCGACTTCCGCGGCTGCTCCCAAGCCCAGCCGTTGCTGCTTCTGCTGCAGCCGCCAAACCGCAGGGAGCTTAATGGTGCCCTTGCGCGCGTCGGCGTAGCGGCGCTTCCCCTTTTCCCTCCTCGTCCTCCTCCTCCTCCTTTTTCCTTCCTTCGGGAAGGAGGTGGGGGAGAAGAGTCGAGGGGCGGGTGGTGGAAAAGAGAGAGAGAGAGCGAGAGAGAGAGCGTAAGGGGAAGCGGGGGGGGTTCGCCGCCACTGCCGCCGCCTCTGCCTCTGCCTCTGCTTGGAGAGCCGTGCACCCTGGCGCGCAAAGCGGACCTCGCCTTGGCCAAAGGGAGGAAAGGAGGCGCGCGGTGGTGGCGGCAGCGGCAGCAACAACATGCGCAAGGAGGAGGACGAGGGGGGCGCCTAAGGGGGGTGGCGGCAGCGGCAGTGGCAGCGGCGGGAGGAGCAGGAGAGGAGTGCACGGAGCGGCCACCCCGGGAACGCGGAGGCAGCAGCAGCAACACCACCACCAGCAGCAGCAACGGCGGCGGCGGCTGTCCAAGCCCGCGCTCTCCCCAGGAACCCGAAGAAGCCGCTGCTGCCACCGAGTTCAGATCCTGGAGGGGTGAACCCCCCCCCCTGCACGCCTCCGGCCCCGACTTCCGCGGCTGCTCCGCGGCCGCCAAACTGCGGGGAGCTTAATAGCGCCCTTGCGCGCGTCGAGCAGGAGAGAAGTGCACGGAGCGGCCGCCCCAGGAACGCGGAGGCAGCAGCAGCAACAGCACCACCACCAGCAGCAGCGGCGGCGGCGGCCGTCCGAGTCAGCGCTCTCCCCAGGCGGGGGGGAGGGCGGGGGGGTTGCTGTTGCTTCCGGGGGCCGGATTCAGGGTCCCTGGGGGCCGGATCCGGCCCGCGGGCCGTAGGTTGAGGACCCCTGGCTTAGTCGTTCTCCAATCATTCAGACACACAATCCCATATTTTTCTGCCATATGCTGACACCCTTCCTAACTGTCCTGTCTGTTTTAATCTCTCTTGCTTACTCCTACATGATAAACAATACATTTACAGACACTGTTCCATTTCACAATGTTATGCATTTTCACCATTCAACAACTTACATGTTTATTAACGCAGGCTTTTAAAGCAATTGGTAATGTTTTATTGGACCAAGAGGCTTTGTTAATATGTCTGCTAACATGACTGGACTGGACTGTGACTACGTTATTTGCTTGCTGATTCTGAAGTGGTGCACGTATGTATGTATGTATGTATGTATGTATGTATGTATGTATGTATGTATGTATGTATGTATGTATGTATGTATGTATGTATGTATGTATTTGTAAATACAGCTCTGGTGGTGAAGGGAAAACACCTGAGTTTTGTATTGTTTTTCACCTCTGCACTGCTCCTGGTTATGGATGTTCTAAACACTCTCCAGCAATAGCTATTAGCGGCCTGCATACTCTGACAGTGTTTGCAGATCCCTAGTAGAAGAGAATAGTAAACTACTTCAGAGTGCTGTGTATCTAGAAAACACCGGGTAGGGTCACCCTAAGTTGGAACTGACTTGACGGCACATAATTATGATTATATTGTGAAGTAGTCACATTGCCAGAAATGCTAATTGGATAAAAACAAACGAAGACATCAATCAAAATGAGCAGAAAAAGAGCATGGTGCACACGTCTTCGTCTTAAGGTGGGAACAGAGCTTGCACGGCAGAACCCTGCAGCTCCTTCTCCATCTATCTTTACTGAAACCACAGAGCATAACAGTACAACAGACGAACCTTTAAATGCTTCATTCCCTAGCACCTGAATGCTAGTTTTCTATGTTTTTGGATTCTCCTCCCCCGTTGTTTTCCCTATGTAGCAACGCCCTCAGAACAATAAGCTTTGGAGAAATCCAGTTAAGCTCCGAACACTCATACTAATGCTGCTTTCTTTACAGGATGCCGAATATGGCTCTCCTTTCTCTTTCTTCAATACCTTTCTGAAATGCCTAATCACCTAGAGTTCATCCTCGGCAAACGTTGGAGGGTCTGCATTTGTTCACCTTCCTCCCACCCATTTTGCCCTTATTCTTCTCCTGCCTGTGCTGTCGCCTTGCATGCACTGAAAATGAGACGATGGGCTCCTCAAAGCATGCCTTCGGAGGTCAGAGAGCAAGTTTCCAGTTCCAAGGAGATCACGCTCCATAAGAACATCACTGCTGAAAACCTCTTCAGGTTCGCGTAACATAAAGCTATACCCACAGAACTGAGCCAGGTGCTATGCCCAGGCAGCCAACACTGCATAATGGGTTGTCCAGTTTGTGTTGCAGTGGCCCAATTGATTACACAATTTACAGTTGCACAGTTCAGGGTAATGCACTTCACAACACAACTTTCGTGAGACACACCCGCGGAACAGCTTTGTGGATATCACTTCCACCCTGCTGCATTTCTCCCCCGATTCCAGCTTGCAGAGAACCCAATGTACACAGAACTCTCAACTCTCAACTCTGTGAGTTAACAGATGAACAGATGGTTTGAAAAGGGCTTCGGAGGAGGCTGAGCACTAATGTGGAATCAAGACTGTGGATCTGAAGCCCAGATCACTTCTGTGCGGACTGGAAGATCACCTCCTGTGTTGTACACATGCAGGAACTTATCACTAAGCACTTCCTATCATCAGCTTATAAAAATGTGTTACTCAGCTTCAGCAATAATAGTGCATTACTACAAAGTTAGCAGACCAGATTGCCTCTCCCTTTGCAAATTAAGAATAGCGAACTGGAAGGCTGCCCGAATAAGTCACATATTTGTACATAACAATGTTCGCACCATGTGACAGTAATTGAAATGGAGTGAAAAGACTTGAAAGCTGGCCAGAAAGGAAATTTGATAGGGTCATCCGGGTAAACACTGTCGGCTGATACGTTCCATATGAATATGTTGTCCGACGTAAGCAGCGTAAAGGCTCCAGGCGAACAAAGACGTCTACTGTCAGCTGGCCCATACACCTTATCTGGTGGGCTGAATTTGTAGCCCAGTTCAGGCCTTCTGCCCATCTGAGGGAAACAGCTAAAAAAACAAGGATGGGAAGGTATAGAGATGCCCAAATAGTTTTGAGAAGGAAATGAAGAAAACACATCAATGGGAAACAGCTGCTTTGCATAATGTAAGACTACAGGAGTAGCTAGTGAAAACTAATGGCTTTTGGAACCTGGAAGCGGTTAACAGGCATCTTCTTGAACAGTGGTTTTCAACCTTCCTAATGCCATGACCCATTAATACAGTTCCTCATGTTGTGGTGACCCCTTGCCCTGCTTGGATGAGGACACAAGCCCCCTTTGGCAGACCACTGCCGCAGGTGCCATAGAGAACGTCCCTCTACAGGCACCCTCAGCCAATCACAGCCTACGATGCCATTGATTGACATCCCCTCCAACCTATCAAGCTATAACTCACTCTTCTCTCCCCCTTCCGCGCCCCCGTCCACACCCAAGCCGTTTGTGTGCCTTTTTCTTCACCGGCTCATGGCAACCCCTGTGAAATGGTTGTTCAACCCCCAAAGGGGCCCCAACCCCCAGGTTGGGAACCACTGTTCTAGAAGAATAGAGATGTAGAGGTGCTCCTAAGTTGGGGGACATGGAAGGAACCACGTTGAAGAATCTGAGGACCTTGATGGTCGCCCATCCATTTCCTTACAAGGAATGACGGAAACAAAAAGACTGAGAAAAGGGGACTGAGGGGAGGTAGGATGGGACTTTTCAAAAACCTGAAAATATGTCATACAGAGGAGGGCAGGATCTGTTCTCAATCAGAGTGCACGGCATGCAACAATGGGCTCAAGTTACAGGAAGCCAGAGCTCGGTTGAATATCAGGAAATACTTCCTAACTGATAGAGCAGTAGGGCAATGGAACCAGTGACCTCAAGAGGCGGTGAATTCTCCGATGCAGGAGGCACTCCAGAGAAATGTTGACAACCCCCTGGCAAATATCCTTTGACTTGTAATCCTGTCTTGAGCAGGGGGATGGACTCCATGGCCTTGCAAGACCCTTCCAACTTCATGATTGTATGATTCTGGCTATTCGGGAAACCCTTGCTTGCCAGAGTAACACCTTGTCTGCTGATGCTTCTGCTCTGGAAGTGCCATCGCTTTGCTTGTGACATTAATGAAGTAGACTCCTCCATTGGCTGAGAGCCGAACCGAAGGTCCAAGAGGTTCAAAACATCTCTGCTAAGATGGTCTGCATCAAGCTGAATACAAATTTGGCAGAGCTCTGAGCAACATGACTTCTGGGGAACTCTCTCCAAGGATGGACTGTGGGCCACAGCCATGGAACACCACAAAGTTTTAGGAGTGGCCTGCTCTATTCCTGAGCCATCTGTACCCAATGAATTTGATTTGGTTTATATATGGTAGCTGAGGAACTGGTTAAGTTGCATCTGTCTCTCCTCCTCCTCAATACACATGCCCAATTCTAAGAATTTAAGCACGGCACTATGGCTGCAGGCTTCACTGAAATAAGTCACATTTTGCTTCCAGCTAAGCGTCATGCTGGTTTACACCCCTTTCATCTAGCATTTGGTTTTCCTAGTGGCCAAACAGATGTCTCCGGGAAGCCTGAAAACAGAAAAACTGGCGGTGTGTGTGTGTGTGTGTGTGTGTGTTATAGTCTTCCACAGATGATATTCAGGCACATTTATTTTTATCTGCCTTCAAGTCAGAATCACCTTATACCCAGCCTAACAGGGCTTTCAGGTAAAGTGAGATACATAAGGGGTGATTCCACACATCCAGTGAGTCTCCATGGCTAGGCAGAGATTTGAACTTAGGCTTCCTGAGCAGACCTGTCAAGTGTCATGTTTTTGGCGGGATAGTCACAGATCAATCACTCTTTCCCGTCGTCTTCTTGAAAAATTATTCTTCCCTGAAATGTCCCACATTTCTGGTGGCAGGTGGCTGAGCTCTGGATGCTGCTTGGCGGCCAACTGCCTGGCTGCCCGACAGAGAGCACTTCTCCCTGTGCAACCCCTAAACCACATGACACCGGCTGTCCGGATTGGTATATATATATATAAGGATTCTGGGAACCCTGTATGCAAATGAGGCTCCACCCCCTAGCCAAAGGGCCCCGGCTGCCAGCGTCCCACCTCCCAGGAGCTCCCAGTCCCAAGCAGCCATGGGGAACACTTTTGACAGCTATGCTTCTGAGCCCTAGTCTGTCACTTTATACACACTATGTGTACGGCCTCTGATAAGGGAGTTATATTGTTATCATGGCTAGCAATCACTGATAGTCCTTTTCCCCATGAATCCCCTTTGAACCCAACTGACAGCTGTCATTAAATCTTGTGGTAGTAGTTGAACCATGTCCTGTGAAAAGATGTACTGTGTTTTAATCTGTTTCATATTTGGAAGCCTCAAGACACCAAGCTACGCTCTTAGTAAAGGAAGAGCTGTGTTTTGCAATGTTAATGGCCCTTGAACTGCCCCCAGATTATGGAATGCCCTCCCAAGTGAGACCTGCCTGGGGCCAATGTTGATGATATTCCGGTGCCAGGTAAAAATATTCCTGTTTTATAAGTTTTTTAACTGGTTATTGTGGGTCCTGATGGCAATTTTAGTGTAGTAGTTTAATGTATTTATTGCATTTAAATGTTTTTATTGCTTTAATTTTATTGCAATTTTGATGTTTTAATTGTCTGAATTGTTTATTTTGATTGTGAGCCGCCCAGAGACCATTGGGTAGTGGGTGGCATGCAAGCTATTAACAAACAAACAAACAAACAAACAAACAAACAAACAAACAAACAAACAAACAAACAATTGTCCCTTCAAAACCAAATCACTTTATTGTATTGCTAGCACTACAATAGAAATAGCTTGCAACTATATACTAACCTGGGAAACCCTATTTTGCTTTCAGATGCTGAGAGGATTTCAGTTAAAATCAGAAGCAGCAGGGGTCAGTGGGTGGTTTTATAGTCCTAGCTGCTCAGATAGACCTGAGGTTTTGATCTGGAGTGTCCTGTCTCTACTGCACCATTCCTGTTCTGAATGTGTCTGAATGTGTGTGTGTGTGTGTGTGTGTGTGTGTGTTGTGCCGTTACAATTGTGACCGACTCTTCATGACCCCATGTCCATGGAGTTTTCTTGGCAAGAATACTGGAATGGTTTGCCAGTTCCTACTTCAGGCGCCCACAGCACCTGGTATTCCCTGGTGGTCTCCCATCCAAGTACTAACCAGGCCCGACCCTGCTTAGCTTCCAAAATCAGGTGAGATCAGATGTGCTTAGGGCATCTAGGCAGCTTGTCTGAATTTAGTTTCATAAAACAAACAAACAAACAAACAAACAAACAAACAAACAAACAAACAAACAAACTGAAGATGAAAGTGTTGTGACTTCTTGAAGACTTTGAACCTTTTCTGCTGTGGCATCTTTCCAAAAGAAATATATTAGTAAGAATTTAAAATGCCACAATAGTTTTGCTTTTCTTCTTTGTTTCCTTTTGTTTTTGCAGTCCATGCAAAAAAAGCTTAACTTTAAAAAATACTTAACATGGCCACCTCTTCAAAAAGAGGATACAGGCATACCTCGGGTTACAAATGTCTCCATTAATGAAATTTTTGGTTCACAAAAAGGAAATCCATTGAAAATAATGCCTCGGTTTACGAATCCCCCCCCCGCAATACCTCGGTTTATGATTTTTTCCCCATAATGCGTTGTGAAAAAAGTACCCAGGATGCAATGCGTTTTTCAGTTTATGAATTTTCTGCAATACCGAATGTCCCGGAAAATGCATTAAATTCTTAAACTGAGGTGTGCCTGCATCCTTTCTTCAAACCATGCCTGGCCTGATACCTCTCTGTCACACCCCTCCTTGTTCAATTTTTTTTTCCTAAGCTATACAGCCACACACCCATTTCTTCCCAAAATATTTCTCCCATCCTTGGTTGTTTTGTTGCCTTTTTAAGGCCTCTTTTCTGAGTGCACAGTTTGGCAACTAGAAACGGTACGTAGTTTTAGAATAAGGAATCCGTCCCACATTATAAACCACGGGAATCAATAACAAAGGAACACTTTGTTTTAATAACAGAGGTACACACTTGCCACTTCCTTGACCCCAAGTAAAAGGAAGCCAATCCATGGTCTGTGTAGAATAAAAGGGTTATAATATCTAGCTGTCATGTCCCATTACATCCTGTACAGAAGGACAAAAGAGAGAGAGAGAGAGAGAGAAACAAGATCTCAGAACTGAGCTTGGCATTTGGGATAGCTGATGGCCTAACGCTGAGGGAAGATGTACATCATTTCTGCCATAACTTAAATGTCCTCCACTCCTTTCGCTTCAAACCATTTCCTCTACAATTTCGATGTTTCTGTGTGAGAGAAACCCTCTTCTTGCCCTTCATGGCCACTTCTATGGTTATGAACTCAGCTTGGCTAGGCCACAAGGCATATGTGTCAACTTCTTTCATCTCTGCCCACCCTGGAAGATGGTAACTGCTTTTTCGGCACACACTCCTCTGCCGAGCGCCCCGTGCTGAGGAGTGGGTGTCTGTCATTGTCACTGTCACTCTTGCCTGTGCCTTTATCTGGGTCGGTTGACTGACAGTAATGGAGAACTGACAACAGAACGCAGATCACAGAGTAAATTATGCTTCTCGGACCAGCCAAGCAGATGTCCGCAACTCCTCGGTTGACCACGGGACATGTTAATTTGCATCTGTAAGGAACAATCAGCCCCCTTTTAAAATAATAATAATAAAAGAATTGGTCTACTCTTAATCTTCATTATTTTTGTTATTTTCATTTTTCTTTGACAGAGAAAGAAGGCCACTTTCTCATATGTCAATTACAATTACCCAGTATACCAATAACCATAGGCTTAATTCCCTGAATGGCAAAAATGAATTTGTTTCAACAGAAGAATTTTACAATTCCCTACACTATGGAACAAATTGAGTGAGATTCCCTACACTATGCCGGCCTTCAACAAAAAGCAACCATTGAGTGAGATTTGCCTTGCATGATGTCCCTGCCGGCCTTCAAAAAAGCTCTTAAGACTCTGCTTTTTAGAGAGGCATTTGGCAACCATTAGGTAAAACTGTGCTCACGTTGGGTTTTTCAAGGTTCATGAGCTGCCCCACCTTGTCTGATGATGATGATGATGATGATGATGATGATTTAATTACTGAATTATATATTTCTTATTTGTTTTGTTTTTTAATTGATATGAATATGATTGTTGTAAACCACCCGGAATTCCGCTATGGAAATATATTAAATACATACATAAATAAATAATATAAATAAATCTCACACACCTTCCTTTGTCTTCCTGTGCTACATTTGCACATGATGCGATCTTAGGCAGAATAAAACTATGAGAAAGTTTTTTTATATTTTCAGGTAGGGAGGTGAACCTGCCTCAATTTATTTTATTTATTTAAAATATTTTTACCCTGCCTTTCTCCTTAAAAGGACCCAGGACCTTCCACATTTTTTGACTTCAGTATGAGGATGAAAGCAATGAAGAAAGAAGCAAAAATAACAACTATATCCGATGGTCAAAATCCATACTCGGTATTATAGATGGGCACTTACTGCAGTTTGTCATTTTGTTGTGGTTCGGAGGTTTGGGTCCATGCTACCTCCTCCTGTGGGCACCCCTCAGTACAGTGGGCTTCCTTGTCCCATCCTCCTCTAAGTGGGCAAATGCTTGAGGAAGCAGGGCAGAGAATCTGGGGTCCCCCCCCCCAACACCTCTGGTCCTGGTCCACCAGACTGCACGAAACCAATGAACCGTAGTAAGTCATGTCCATCTCTACACAGTACACATGCACAGAAAGACAGCAAAACGGCTCTGATCCCATTCATTGTCACACCCTTGCATGTCAAGGGTGACAAAAAGCAGCTGTGGGGGGAGTGGATCCAGAACACTCCTTTCTCTATATATTTGTCATAGATGTTAGCAACCACACGAGACTCGTGTTCAATGATGCTCCATTTTCATGACCTTTCCTTTATCATGTCCATATCCTTTCCTTTATCATGTCTAACTGGTCCCACATAGAGAGCAGCTAAATGGCCACACTAGCTGAAATCCTGTAGCTTAACACGGCAAGTTGCAACTAGAGTAGGCACAAATCCACCCAGATCAAATCACCACCCAGACTCAATGGGTTTCGTCTAGCTGTGATATACTATCAGATTACAGTGAACCCTCATATAAGAAACAGATTCTATAACATAAAATATGTACAACATAAAAAATTCCAGAGATAGGGGAAATTTGCTTGACAGAATCGCCTATGGGGTGAATCCGTACAACATAAAAATGGTCGTAATTAGGAATTACTCTGTTTCCAATGCATTCCTATGGGAATTTTGTATAAAGGAAAATTTGCTTAACATAATTTCATTTGGATCGAATTAATTCCTTTATACAAGGTACCACTGTACTACAGATCGATCCCCATATCCATTGATTCATTAACCACCGATTCAGTTATCCACGGTTGGCAGAGGAAAATAAATAAATAAATAATTCAACAGCCACAAAGCAAGCTACCGCCATAAACAGCAGCTGTAAAGCAAGCTACTGTCATGAAA
This sequence comes from Phrynocephalus guinanensis, assembly GCA_037367245.1. Classification (NCBI taxonomy): domain Eukaryota; kingdom Metazoa; phylum Chordata; class Lepidosauria; order Squamata; family Agamidae; genus Phrynocephalus; species Phrynocephalus guinanensis. Next base: position 96,766,204 of record CM074740.1, on the reverse strand, counting down.
CATCAACTGTAAAGTAAGCCACTGTCACAAAACAGCAGTCGTAAAGCAAGCTACTCTCGCAAAACAGCAGTTTGGTTTTTTTTGGCACTCTCCATTATCCACGGTTTTCATTATCCATGGGAAGGCCTGGAACTTTTCCCCAGTGGATGGTGGAGTCCTACTGTACCAAGCAACCCAATTTCAGCTATTTTGATGCAGCAAACATACATTTTTCCTTAGCTAGAGTAACATAAATTCTAATGAGTTAGAATACAGTACTAGAAAACATGGTAATTTTACTCTGTGTGATACTCAGATTCCCATCAAGCTGGGATAGAGACTGTATCCAACACAATTGTGTAAGGAACCACAAACATACAGTATAAGGTAGCTTTGGCATTTAGAAGACTCAAGTTGAAGGCAGGTGTTTGTTGGAAGTCCATATCTAGGAACCAGCACCAAACCTATCTACCAGCCACTTTTCCTCTAAGAGTGAGGAAATTTTAGACTCTCAGATGTTCTGGACTTAAGTTCCTAGAAGGACCAATTAGGATGGCCAGCGGGGATGGGATGTGGGAATAGCTGCCAGAGCAAGATCAAGGCATGATGAGGTCCCAAAATGTGTCAAATTTAAGTAGGGCCATAGGATTGGGAACCTGTTTCTGTGTTATTTTGTGTTTGGACACGTACTGTAGTCCAAAGCATATAGGGTAGATTTAAAGATCTGTCCCCCTGTAATTGGGTGGGAAGCCTTTTGGGAGATTGAAGGGTTAAGCACACAGCTTCCTGCCCATTGATCCAACCCCTTCCCACTGTCTGGTGGCCTAGCACAAGTACGAAATGTCAGACTCCATCTCTGGCATCCCCATCCAAAAGCCGGCCAATAGACTTCTATAGATTGCAACAGATCCCATCAGGCTAAATTATTATCTGAGTGGCTAATAACTACAGATGTTACAACTGTTCAATCATAGGGAGTCCATGGCCTGACCTTACTGCTCCCCCCCCTCTGTTTCTCTCCATCTCTCTCTTGAGCAATACTTCCATCATAAAATGTCCCACGTCAGGGATGCAGACACCTGTCTTTGGGAAAAGATGCAGGAAAAAAGTAACAGACAGCGAGTGGTTTCTGTTCCCTTCAAAATACTGTGATGTTGAAACTCCGTTTTTTACTACCAAAGACAGAACTTTAAATACTGATCAGTGGCTTGATTTATTGCTTTGGATTAATTACACTGAAGCTTTGGTAATATGAATTTAATTAATTAATTGGTTGATTAATTGCTTAAAAGACAGATGATATATCAAGTATAAAACTATTAATTAGTACAGGCCATTTGGTTCTAATATGCTTTATTCCAGATATCTTCTAGGGTTGAAGCTAATGTTTGGGGTGCATAAAATGTTCCAATCAGGAATGCCCCCTTTATGCAACTCTTGGCATGGAATTGCATAATCATACAGTTATGGAACAGGAAGGAATGGCCTTTTAACCTATTTGGCATGGACAGATTTTCATGGGAAGCAAACCTCTGTGTGAATCAGGGCATTTTCCACCCATATGTTTTGTTGTTGTTTGTTTCAATGTTTATGACAGCATCTAACAGAACAGCCCAATCACTGTAGCAAGTCACTGTAGAAGACAAAGGGGCAAAGAGACTGAAGGACACCAAGAGAAGGTAGCAGGTTAGGGTTAGGGTTAGGGTTAGGGTTAGGGTTAGGGTTAGGGTTAGGGTTAGGGTTAGGGTTAGGGTTAGGGTTAAGTTTGTCCTTAGAGAAAAGTCAAGAACATAATAAATAGACAATTAAGAACAAGATGTTTAAGCTATGTAATAGGGCTGGACATGAATCAGAAATATCACAAGTCATTTGATTCGTCAATGTCAACAAACCGTAAATCACAAATCTATGAATTTGACAAATCAATTTGTTGATTCATTTTTTAAAATTCCCATCCCCCTTGAGACACTAAAATAGCTTCTCCTGACTCTCCTGATTCCCATCCTCAAACTCTCCTGATTCCTATCCCCAAATCCCTTGAGACACTAAAATAGCTTCTCCTGACTCTCCTTTACAAACCCTGCACGTTTGGTAATGTTTGGGTTCCAGAGGTCAGAGTTTTATAACCTGATGAATCCACGAATTAAAAATCACAAAAATCATTCTGTATTAGTGTGGAACTCCCTGCCACAGGATGTGGTGATGGCATCTGGCCTAGAGGCCTTCAAAAGATGATTGGACAGATTCCTGGAGGAAAAGTCAATCACAAGTTACAAACCATGATGGAGATGTGTAACCTCCAGGCTTAAAACCAGGGTACTTCAAGGACCAGATGCAGGGGAGTGGTATCAGGAGATAGATATCTAGTCTCGTGCGCTCCCAGATGTAATTGGTGGGGCCACTGTGAGATACAGGAAGCTGAACCAGATGGGCCATTGGCCTAATCCACCATGTTCTTATGTTCTTATGTAAGCTTCAGGGCATACTAGCCTTTTTAAAAAAAAAAGATATGATTAATTTGGGGAAAATAATGGTCTTGGGGCGGGAGGTAGTTGGCTATTTAGCTCAGTGGTTTAGCTTTCTCGCTAGCAGGCCAGAGGTTTGGAGTATGTTATCCCAGAGTGCTTCCTATGAGCTCAGCCATCCTGTGCGGCCTTGAGTAAGTTGCACAGTCTCAGGGCAACCCCAGGAATGGGAAAATCCTTTTAAACACTCTCTATCTAGAAGACCCTGAAAAGGGTCACCATAGGACAGAATTGGCTTGCAGGGAAACGGTTATTAAAAAGCTGGCAGTGGTTTAGCTATCTGGGTGAGGAGCCAAAGGTTTGGAGTTTGATTCCCAGCTGAGCCTCCTATGAGTGAAGCCAGAGTGTGTAGCCTTGGGCAAGCTGCACATTCCTTAAATTTTTTATTGTTTATTTATTTTAGAGTTAAATAAATAAATAAATAAATAATAGAGTATTTTACACTAAAAAAGGAATTGTAAAAAAACTTCTGAGTATCTACCTGAAAAACCCTAAAAAAGGTTGTGATGAGTCAAACTGACTTGACAGCACATTCATCATCATCATCATCATCATCATCATCATCATCATCATCATCATCATCATCATCATCATCATCATCATCATCACACAGCAGACAAGATAACTATGCTGGATTTTGTATTACAAATCACTAGTCGAAAGCTTCCCAAGCATTTAGGACTGTGTGATGCATCGGCGAATTATGCGAGCAGATCCCAGTAAGGTGGCTTTCTGCAGCTGACCGATGCTGACTTTGTCAACTCCAATTTCTTCTAAATACTTGCTTAGCTTTCTAGGCACCGCACCCAGCGTGCCGATTACCACTGGGACCACCTGTACCGGTTTATGTCAGTGTCTCTGAAGTTCAATTTTCAGATCCTGATATGGGGTAATTTTTTCAAGTTGTTGCTATATCACCTGGTATAGCAACATCAATGATCCACACTTTCTTCTTCTCCACAAACACTATTTATTATTATTATTATTATTATTATTATTATTATTATTATTATTATTATTATTATTATTATTATTATTATTATTATTATAGATGGGCACGAAATGAGCGATTTTTCATTTTTGTTTTCATTTTTTGTTTCGTTACGCAACAAAAACGAAACAAAATTTTTTAAAAAACGAAACGAAAACGAAACGACCAAATTTGCCGTGTTTTTTGTTTTCATTGCAGCAGATGCATTGAACTAAAAAGAATGCTAACGAAACAGAAATTTTTCCTTTTCCTTTTCGTTTTTTCATTTCATTACCTAACGAAACGAAAACGGAATTTTTTTGCAAAAAAGTCATGAAAATGAAAATGAACTGAAAGGGACCCCTAAACGACCAAACGACAAACGAAACACCATTTTTTTTTAGTCGTGCCCATCTCTAATTATTATTATTGAAAATACACACCAGGTATCCTGTTGCATCTATCATCTCTGCACACCAGTGGCACCAGAGGTTTTCACCAATTTATGGTGAGCCTATAGAGCGCTTGGTCATCATGAGTGGTCACATTATTCCCTGGGCAACTAGGGAAATGTGACAGAAACAAACAAACCTGCAGAACAGCAAAAAGAAAAGAAAAGAAAAGAAAAGAAAAGAAAGAAAAAAAGAAAAAGAAAAAGAAAAAACCCACCACATGCTGTGTATGCTGTAAACAGAACAGGTTACTAGCCACAGCAAAGAGATAAATAATTTCTACATATTTGTTTGAATCTCAGTGTGTACAAAAGTGCCATCCAAAACTAGTCCAGACTTTCAGCCTCCCGACAATCTGGGATGCATTCAGACTCGTCAGCCAAAAGATTCTGCTGCTCACTGATCTAATACAGCTAATCAGAGTATTTAAAAAAATAAAAAAGGAGGCAAGCAAGCAAATGTTTTGCATCTCCTTCGTTATTATAACTTCATCCCAAATCATTATTGAGTGAAATTACTGTCCATATGTATGAGAGTTTTCAATTGCTAACAATGAGATTAATTAAGAAAGACCCTAATCCACATGCTAACAAAATTAATCACCCACATATTTGCACTTAACAGAAGGGGAGAAAGTAGAACAATTTTTAATAGGGGAAGATCCCCCCCCCCCGTATTTCATATTCTCCTTGCACTGAAAGCAGCTGCAAAGCAGATACTTAGAATATATATAGACAATCACTCAAGGAACAACAAAAACACAGCAACGCAAGAGGGAAGATGGAAAATGTGTAGCAGAATGTGTAGCAGATAACATTTTGAAAACTCATTTCTCGGTAGCTCACCCTCAGCTACTTGTATTTCCCATCTGCTTTTGAGTCCAATAGCAGGGTTAATGAGGAGGACACACGCATGTTGAGGAGCATATGAACAAAGGATGAAACTGACACAATATATAAAAGTTTAAGTAGAATCCAAATTATCCAAACACTTTTTGAGTTAAACTGATTCAGTAGATAGTACTCCTGACAGATTGTTTGTTTTGTCACTAACTTAATTGTGGCTTATGTTATTAGGCCACTTATCAACCCTATCTTAATTTACTGTACTGTAAGTGTTTGATTATAAAGGTGGAAGTTGAATGGCTCTGTGGCATATTGCTGAGAATATTAGACTAAGACAAGGAAGAGCCACATTTAGGTGGTTACTTCACATCCTTCTTTGTTTCGTGACTAGTTTTGTACCGTGACAGTGTTGGTTGTGATCACGTGCTCTTGCCCCTGTTTCAGTGTTCCCATGGTCGTTATAACTTGTCTCGTGACAAGTGTTACCTCACGATCATGTACTGTGACAAACATTGCATTTGTCTAGCTTCCTTTTTCCTTTTTTTTTGGGGGGGGGGTCTTAAAAATTATTTTTCAATATTTCGGTTCTGAAAAGTCAAAATAAAAAAAAACCCGGACACAGTTTTCTGAGAGAAATGAATGTGTTGTTGCATGACAGTCATTACTACATGGTGTCTTGTCTCGAAACAGAAAGCAGGAACAAAGCATCCGTTCTGGGGGCATGGATGAGACGAATTTCAGTAGTTGCGCAAACGACGTGAAGTAACATTTTTTGTACTGCTCCTAAGCGCAACACTAACAGAGACAAAACGGTCATGAAGTAACCTTAATGGAGGACAAAGAGGTGTGAAGAACTCTACAAATAAATTACAGAGTGGTTTTACTTTCACAGAGCCCACACTGAAAGAGAGAGAAAGAGAGAGAAAGAGAGAGAAAGAGGTTGTTTGGAAGATTCCAGGTTCATAGTCCGAAAAAGTACTGGTAACTGTTCTGAGCTCTGATAATTGCCTTTCTCATGAGATACTGGCTGTTTGCCCGGTCATGTGCAACCAGGATCTCATTTGAATCTACACAACCATTTCTGCAACTCTTACCCTGTATACTCATAAATACTGACCAGTATACTGGGGCCAACCTTTTGTGCTGGTGCCATATGCATCACAGCTCTCTCTCTCTCTGTTTACAAACAACCAATGCTATCGAGCAGCAGGACAGGGAGAATATCATGGCCATCCTTTTTTCTTGTTCAGCCACCTTCCCTTCTCCCAATGCATTCATACACAACATGTTGAAACAGTGGTGCCCCCATGTGATTTCAGTCTTCTCTTTGGCCTCTACGTGATAACCTAGATGGCTCTAAAAGGTAGACATTTCCCCCTGAATCTCACTCAGGTCATTAGGCTGTGAGTAACTTAAACAGACCACCCTTCTCCTACCATAGTAACTTGTGAGGTTCAGAAACATTTTGCTTTTGCTTTTGGTATATATGAGCTTTGGTTTACAAGACAGGGTGAAAGGGTACAATCCAGAAAACTGTAGACTTTCTGCAGACTTTCCTTCATCAGCTAGGTGCTCTCTACTCAGACTTTTCTATCTCAGGTTCATTAGCAATCTTCAGGACTAGTGGGTGTCTAGTGTGCCCTGCTGTGTGTCCCTATCTATAAAATGGATTAGAGATGGGCACAAATCGCAAACATGGCAATCTGTCATGATTCAAAATTCAACAAAGTCGACAAATTGCGAATCATGAACAATTTGTGGCAAACGGATGAATCAGTTCGTTGGATCGTTGCACACGCACCCCTTCAAAAGCCCACCCAGAAAATAGTCAAAAATGCAGGGGGGGCTTAAAAATTGGGCCAAAAGAGAAACAAATTGGCCAAAAAGAAAAAAAAGGAATTGATGAATCAAAATGTGATTAAAAATTTGCTGTGTATTTCTTGGGATCTTTGCTTCCAACAAATTTGAAGTGACATTTTTTGACAAGTCAGCAGTTTCAATGGATATCATTATTTGTGTTTTGATTCATGCCCATCTCTAAAATGGATCAATGATACCAAGACAGGCTTAAAGGAAGTGAATGCTTCACCACATTTCTTCCTATATTCTTCATGCTGGGGGAGGGGAGGGAGCTGAGTTGGATCTCTTATCCTTAATATTCATTTTTATTTGCTGTAGAGCGATAACGGTGGAGGATATATCCATGGGTATTCAACCCTTTAACATTTCCCCCACCTGCCATCTGTCTTGGAGAGATCCATTTCTGTTTCCTCAGGGATCCGGAGAAGTGGATCCCTTTGGGCTGACCGGGACGGCTGAAAACAGCAGCAAGCAACTGCAACGCAGGATCAAAACTGCCTTTACTGAAGACACAAAAGAAAGAAGGGAAACTGGGCCATCCTACATTAAAACAATTCATCAGGGTCATTACCGTTAGCCTTCAGGATATAAGGGGCCTTGCAAGAACGGTTTGTTCTCTCTTTGGCCAACCAGCCTCTGTCCCCATTAGCTTCTCTTCCAAAATCCTGACGACTGCTTATGAGCTCAGCTGTCACTCTTTTTCTACCGAGGAAAGATCGATGGGACACACCAACCTCAACCTCGGTGACCTTTGAATGTGACAAGATTTTTGGTCAGGCCTCCTAAACGGGAAGCATGGTGCATTGAGGACCGCCTCAGGGTGAAACTTCCAGTGAATTTATTATCTCCCAATGCCCTTTGGACTTCTCCCCACCATCAAACACCATGGCAGCCCTCGGAACAGGAAGAAATACATTAACTGGAATCTGATCGTTTTAAAAGGTTACAGATGCCCAAATATAATTTAATTTCATACTTGCCCTTTGAGGGTTTGGTGTATATTTTCATTTTATGACTGCAAATGATAAAGCTCTTAAGATTCCAGGCAATAAAAAAGGGAGGAGGGTGGAAATATTTTAAGGGCTGGAACTACCCGTTGTTCACACTCCTTGCTTGAAGTGATGAATCGGCTATTGTTTTCCCTCCCTATTTTGTTTTAATTGAAGTTTCTCTCTGCTTGCATAGGCCTGTCTTTTCTGACACATCCACAGTGGTCCAATTGTAAATTAGGATGTCCAGGTGTGCCCCCCCCTAAGGAGAGTCCAAAAATACAGACAGCAAGATCAGTCTGCATCAACAAAAGAAGAACGGTTCTTTTGCAAAGTCAGTGGTTCTTAATTGCCCATTCAAGGCTCAAACACTTTGCATATTGAAAGACACCATTCCTGGGGAAATCAATTTCTCCCACTAGTACTGTGAGCACCACTGCTAAGCTGAAAGGGACCAGGAAAGCCTAGGGAAGGAAGAGTAATGATACCATCATTACTACTAATCAGAACCTGCAATCTGGAACAATGGGATCCTGCTAGATTGATAGGATAAGAGTTGACTCACCATTCAGCGAGTTATTCAATGGTTCAACTCCAACTGGGACTAAGAATTGGATTCAGGCCTCAGGCAAGAACTTGCTGAGTCTCATGGCAATGCTGACTGGAAGATCCTGGAATTTGTTCTTTCCCCCCCCGTGGGGAGGTTCTCGGCTCTCTCTTGACAAATCAAAAATGGCTTCTAAAGGCCTTGTAATTTCCAAATGGTGATTGCCACTTGGACTGGGAGGGTATATAATAAACAGAAGCTCAAAAGCTCCTTGAATTGACTGAAGTAGCTTTTGTGGTTTTTCAGGAACATGGTCAGTAAAGGTTTCAGCCTACAGAGCTATATTGTAGGTCAAATTTGTTGGCATTCTCTGGTTAATTGACATGCAGCAATATTGGGGGGGGGCATAAGAACACACTAAGTAAGAGCAAATAAATCCTCAACAATCTGCAAACATCCCGTTCTTGGAGTAAAATATGTACCTTAAATGAATATTTATTTTATTTATTTATATATTTATTTTATTTTTACAGCTTATATGCCGCCCACTACCCAAAGGTCTCTGGGTGGCTTACAATCAAAGATTTAAAACAGTAAAACGTCACATATCAATAAATAATGAAAACAATGATAAAAACCTTACACTAAAATCATTATGCTAAAATTGCCATTAAAGGACCCACAGTCTATGTTGTGTCAATTAAAAAACTTCTGGAACAGGAAGGTTTTTACCTGGCGCCGAAATGTCATCAATGTTGGCGCCAGGCGGATCTCACTTGGGAGGGCATTCCATAGCTTGGGGGCAGCTGCCGAGAAGGCCCTGTTCCTACAAGCCATCCCTCTCACCTCCTTGAGGGATGGCTCTTTCAAGAGGGCCCCCTGGCTCGATCTTAATTGCCGGGTAGGTTCATATGGAAGGATCATAAAAACTATCAGTAAAATTTTATTGGTGACTTTTTTTAGGACATAATAGTACTGCTGATCTGGAAGTTGAGTCATGGCAACTGGGCTTCTTTTCTTGTGAGATTGAAACATTTCACGACACATCCAAGCAGCTCCGTCAGACTGAGGAAAGTTAGTGGCAAGTCCTCTGATTTATAGTTCACCTTGATTTCACGGCACCCTGGTCTGAATAGGATCATTAGGTGACAGTGGCCTGAATAGGCTTGTTAGGTGGACAGTAGCCTGAGGTGTGTGGAAGTCCCACCTATGCAAACTTTCCCAATGCCTATTAAGTATGTGTCGTTAGCGGCCTTGCTGATGGAGGTGTGAAATGCTTCTGATTTGTCTGGGGATTGATGAAAGGGTCGCTTGATAAGTAGCAGACAGATTGTGTCTGAGGCCCCCACCTCTGTTGAGGGGTTTTCAACACACACATGAATGGCTTTCCAGACCCCTCTCTCAAACCACCTATCTTCATCTGTCTAATATGTGTACATTCTTGTCTTTGAATTAGTGGAGTTTGTCCTTCAAATGAAGGTACACCACTGATTCTGGTCTTGATCTGTTGTCCCTCCTGTGTTGGGGCATCCTTCTGTTTGGTTTTTCCAATGTAGAGCTCTACACACTCCTCAAAGCACTGGACTGCATATACAGTACTATATTTTCCTTCCCTTTTGTTTTGGTGTCTGGTCTGGACACAACTGAACTTGCTGCTGAAAAAACTGTCTACCAGTGCAGGTACCAAGTGGTCTAGAGATGCCTCTCATAATGAAGCAATCAGATGCACCTGAGGTGTTTCCCTCTCCTATATTTTCTAAACCGCATGCATTTTGATACTCTTGGGTTTCCTTCCTCCTTCCTTCAGCGAAATCAACACATTCTGAATCTTTTTCATGGGCGCTCAGCAAGGATGCTCAGCAAATGTGCAAGGATGCTTGTGCAAGGATACTCAGCAAATGAACATATATGTTAGCCAGCTGAAGGTTACAAATCATGATGGAGATGTGTAATCTCCAGGCTTAAAACTGGGGTACTTCAAGGGCCAGATGCAGGGGAGTGGTATCAGGAGACAGATATCTAGTCTCGTTCACTCCCATACGCATCTGGCAGGGCCTTTGACCTGATCCAGTATGGCTCTTCTTATGTTCTTATGTACTTATGTTCTTAAGGTAAGCCTCTAACTTCAGTAGGGTTGGCTCTATTTCTTCATTCATCTCCACTGAAACATGCACACTTTAAATGAGGTTTAATTATTGCAGGACAATGACCTGAATTATAGAATTGACACATGCTATATCCCTAACACAAGGTTTGAGCTTCAAATGCCATTGGCTGTGGTATGCCAACTTTCTCTAGCTTTCCTCTCTCTTAAGAAAAAGGGGAAAGATGAACATTGTATGCAAGGAAAACAGGAAAACGGGTAAAAGAAGAGGAGGCAGAGAAGGGTAGTTAAAAAAATAAACAACAGATGAGATGGTTATTGTATCTTCTGTTGAGGCAAAAATTAAAACTTGGAATGCATTTGCCTTTGGAAGTACAAAGCCAGATGTACCGTTCCCTGAGCAGGTGGGCTGCGGGGGGGGGGGGGATGGTGCATTCCACACCCCCTCCCCCAGCACCACGAAAGCACCTGCTTGTGAGTTTCATTGTGTACACTCATTCAGTTCAGATCTATAAGAGCCTTAAAGCAAACCCTTTTACATGCTATTACTGTACTTTGTTGTGAACTCACAAGGCGAGGGCTGCATTTCCTCCCTGTCCCCCTTGCCCCCGTGTGATTGCCCTGAATCCTAGTCTCTGAAGCCATGGAAAACAAACCTGTTCCCTCTTCAATATGACATCCTTTCAAATATTTAAACATAACTATTATATCCCCCTCAGACTTATTTTTGAAAGGCTAAACATTCCCAGTTCCCTTAGCCGTTCCTCATAAGACATTTCCTCCAGACCCTCAACCATCCTGGTTGCCCTCCCCTGCACCCGCTCAAGGTTGTCAACATTCTTTTTAAATTGAGGTGCACAGAACTGGACACAGTACTCCAGGTGGGGTCTGACCAGAGCAGAATAGAGTTGTACTATCACTTCCCTTGGTCTAGACCAGTGGTGGCAAACTTTTGGCACTCCAGATGTTTTGGACCACAACTCCCATTGTCCTTTGTCATTGACAGTACATGTGTGGAATTCTGGGAGTTGTAGTCCAAAACATCTGAAGTGCCAAAGATTTGCCACCACTGGACACTATGGTTCTGTTGATGCAACTCGCATTGGCTTTTCTGGCTGCCGCATCACACTGCTGACTCATGTTCAATTTGTGGTCTACCAAGATTCCCAGATCCCTTTCACAGGTACTATTTTCCAGCCAGGTGTCTCCCATCCTATGTCTCATAGCTGAGAAAGCAAAGAAATGGAAGCTTAAAGAGGGCAAAGAGAAACCTGAGTTGGTAATACCTAGGGTTTGGGAAAGAGGAAAAGACTGAAAACTTCCAATTTTGGTTTGGTGCTCAGATAGGTTTGATGGTCTGTTCACCTCAAAAATAAAAGCAATTGGGAAAGCCAGCCATCACTGATGGCCAAAGGTAATAGTTCCCAGCTCTGGGTAGCTCAGGTGTTCCTGGAATGAAATTCCCAGAAGCCTTCACCACCAGTTGGGCCAACAATTGCAGTCCAAGAATGCTTCCATTACCCAAGGTTGGCAACCACTGATCTATGCCATATATCTACATGGAACCTCTCCATCTATCTCTCTTTGCTGGTTTCAAAGCATTGCAAGACATAGGGTTGGTTCTATGTGTTGTCCTCTTTTGAGGAGACCCACCAAAAGCAATTGGAGAAATTCAGCACGGCCTTCAGAAACCTGGTGGATTATGCCATTTTTGGATATCATGGCATCCACAATTCTGGAATATGCTTAGAAGTGTGTCGATTCCTGTTCTTCTCTGTCATCACTCTGTTAACATGATCATCGCTGCGTCTGAATGAGAGACGGTCCTGCTCAGGTGCAGGATGTTTACGAAAGCAGAGATCCTGAAAAACCTGGAGTTTTGCTCATTGGCGGATCAGGAACCCCAGCTTTGGGGCTTGGCAATGGTCATGCAAAGAAAATGACAATGAAGCAGATGGGCCTCAGTGTCTCCCCTCAACCCACCTATAATGCAGAGGTTCTCAACCTGTGGGTCCCCAGATGTTCCTGGACTGCAACTCCCAGAAATCCCTTCCAGCACAGCAAGTGGTGGAGGCTTCTGGGAGTTGCAGTCCAGGACCCACAGGTTGAGAACCACTGCTATTATGTTTGAACAGGGCTCACGTCTGCTGCTTGCTACCTCAGCTCCTGATGAAGCCCAGCCACTTAAGGAGGATTCATCTAAAATTAATGGCTCATGAATAACCAAAGAGTCTTGCGCCTCGTTCTATGCCTGCTTAACCCAGAAAAGAAAGGGAGGAAAAATGCAACAGGTTTTTTTTTACCCCCCTACCCTCTCTTCCCCTTTCTTTCTTACAAGAGGGAAGACATTAAAGATGGCCTGACTTCTCCAATGATGCTTCCCTGGCAATTCCGTGCACTCGCTTGCGTAACCTCTTTTCGCCTTCTCATCTTCCCAAGATGTTCCAAAGGGGTGCTGACTCAGAGCTGGCACGGATAGCCCTATCTAAAAGCGGATCTGGGGCAGAAGCTTTCCAGGCCACAGTCTCGCCGGCTCAATGCTGAGATGGAGAATGTGAACTGGGCTCTGGATCTCAACCGGCAGCTATTTCTGTTCTTTTTGACCAAGTACGGGCAGAAGGCCAAATCCATGGCCTTTAAAACAAGCCCAGCTGATCTTCACATGGCCTGGCAATCAAAAGTGTCTACTACAAAAAATAGCAAAACTTACTTACTTACTTACTTACTTACTTACTTACTTACTTACTTACTTACTTACTTACTTACTTACTTACTTACTTACCTACTTAGTCTATAAGATGCTCCAAAGTATAAGAAGACCTCTACTTTTCTGACCCAAAATTATAGAAAGAGGAAAAATAGGAGCTCGTCTGGGATGGGTTGTCCCCTCCTTTCTGCACCCAGAAGTCAAACATTATTGCAGTGTCCAGGGGTGAGGAAGCACTTTCACAGTTCCCTCTTTTACACACACACACACACACACACACACACACACACACACACACACACACACACACACACACACACACACACACACTTTTAAGGTGCCTCTACTTGCCCGGAAGCCTGGTTGATTTTAATGAGATTTTCCCTTTCCACGGATACTTCTCTCTTACATGCTGCTCACTTGCTCAGTGCCCCTTTCACCCCTCAGCACATGTTAGATTGTGAGAGTCTTGAGGCAGCAACTTTTAGGCTTGCAGGAGTTTCGCGTAGGCTGCTACCCCTTGCTTGACATTCGTAGGAGAAGAGATATTTTAAAAATGAAACTGAGAAAGGGGTTACGAAACGAACCACACAACCCCAGGTGGTCCTCGGAGCTGGCTGATACACAAAGATCCAATTGCTTTACCTTTCTCTGTCTCACGAAGGGTCAAAATCCAATGAGGAAGCATGCTGAGACATCATCTGTGCTAGATCTGCGGTGCTGGCCAATCAGGAGCTGTGCAAGGACAGGCATTATCCCACCTCCCTCTCTGATTGGCCAGCAGCACGAAGAAGGAAAAATGACATCGCGGTGTGCTTCCTCATTGGATTTTAACCCTGTGCAAGACAAAGGTAAAGCAATTGGATCTGTGTGTATCAGCCGGTGCCAAGGACCACCTGGGCTCGCATGGTTCGTTTCGTAACCTACTGTTTCTAAAATGAAATGCCCATCCCAAGTTCTTTACAATGGAAGAGGCATACAGCTCCTTCTCAGGTGTACCAAATCACAGAATCATGGCACTGCAGAGACGGAAGGCCAATCAAGCCCTGTGTTCAGCTACAGCAAAAGAATCGCTGACAACTAGCCCTCTCATTTCTGCTTAGAATCAAGGAATCCTACCAACCTCTTAGGTAGTCCATCCATTGTATAGATATATTTATTTTATTATTTATTTATTTATTATAAGATTTATATCCTGCCCATCTTCCCATAGGAACTCTGGGCGGCTAAAAATGGGCCGAACAATTCAGCTGACAATATATAAGAACATAAGAAGAGCCATGCTGGATCAGGCCAAAGGCCCATCTAGTCCAGCTTCCTGTATCTCACAGTGGCCCCACCAGATGCTTTTGGAAGCGCATGAGACTAGATATCTGTCTCCTGATACCACTCCCCTGCATCTCGCCCTTGAAGTACCCTGGTTTTAAGCCTGGAGATTACACATCTCCATCATGGTTTGTAACCTGTGTGGGGGGCACCCCAAAGGTGGCAGATACATGTTAGAAAGAAAGGAAGCAAGCAAAGCAAGCATGCAAGGAACCAGGCAGCCCACCAGGGAGTACATGGAAGGGAAACTATTCAGAAAGACAAGGGAAATAGAGGAAGATGATGACGGCGATGTTTTGGGACTGTTTTAGCTGGGAACAACTGGTCACCCCGTGGAAGCCGAAGGCTTCGCAGGACAAAAAGAGCAGAGCAAAGTAAGGATTTGCTTTGGCTTTTCTTATTGTCCAAATGTCAGGGAGCTGCTGGGGTGCCTTGGGGTGGGAACAGCTATGTAAGCGGCAAATCACCAGTGCTTCCCAAAGGGGATGTGGGGTTGGGGGGAGGAGGGGAGGTGGGGCTGAGTGTCGCAAGGGGGGTGGGGGTAGGAAGAGAAGAAACAGCCACTGGGATCCTTAAGAGTCCTGCCTGCCCAAATGGGTCAAAGCTACAAGACAAATAACCAGTTCTGTCTCCGGCCTCTCCTCCTTTCTTTGGTATTCCAAATGTCTCTTGATGTAATCGAATTGTTGTTTCTCCCTCTATTAATACATATGCAAATGAGCCAGCGCTGCAGCTGTGCTGTATTAATCAGATGTGTGCTTCTGTCTGTCTGCCCCGCAGGCACTGGGTCAGAAGAGGGAGAGGACGAGAGGGGGAATGCCGGCTCCTTAACCTACAAGGAAGCTCACTCATGCAGACAGAGAGGTCTTCGAGCACACAGCAGGCCCACGCGGAGGCAGGACGAAGCCTTGAGGGTTTTCCCCCTCTCCCAACCTCCAGCTATGTGTATATGGAGAGAGAAAAATAGTCATTTGCCTAAAAGCCCTTTCTCACTCTGTTTGCATTCTGTTGGTTTAAAAAAAAAAACTAGCAGTGTGCAATTAGGAGGACTCGTTTAGCCCCAGAATTCATCATAGCTGGTTTCCTTCCCAGTAATTCCTTTTATTTCCTTATCCTGGGTAGAGGTACTTAAATACCACGTGTGTGTGTGTGTGTGTGTGTGTGTGTGTGTGTGTGTGTGTGTGTGTGTGTGTGTGTGTGTGTGTGCGCGTGCGTGTGTTGTGTCGTTACAGTCGTGGCTGACTCTTCATGACCCCCCATGTCCATGGAGTTTTCTTGGCAGGAATACTGGAGTGGTTTGCCAGTTCTACCACATACACATGTTCAAAGGTGGACCTGCCTTTAACGTGAAAGTCTTACTCTGGTGACACAGGGATCCCTCACTGCCCTACCACTAGGAAAACTTGAACATGTGTAGACACCGGGTTGTTGTTGCTGTTTTGTTTTTCCCTGCCTTAGCATTCCAACTTTCAAATGCCCTCTGGTTGGAGGCTTGACTAGTGCCAACATTGGCACCATTTTGGAGGAAAGTCAATATCTATCTATCTATCTATCTATCTATCTATCTATCTATCTATCTATCTATCTATCTATCTATCTATCTATCTATCTATCTATCTATCAAAGCCCCTTCCTTGTTGCTGGTTTCCAACATCCATTATTCAGAGCTGGAATTTGGGGAACCTTTTTAAAAAAATCGATGCCCAGAATCCCCCAGCCAGCATGGTCAGTTGAAACCCTCCAAAATTCCCCAAGTTATGACACAGACGCACAGAAATGAATGACTATCTTTTCTGGATCTGACCAAATATCCCCATAGTATAAGCATCTTGCTTTGCATAATGGCCACCTGCCCAAAAGCAAGTTATGAAAGCAACAACCCTCCTTGTTTTACTCCCATAACTAGCGTCCAGTGTCCTGGTGTCTTTGACCATGAAGGTTTGTGACAACTAACATCTATTATCTATCACCTCTCCATTTGCTTAATGTCCCCTTTAAAGCTGCCTAAGGCCATTGCCATCTCAGTTCTTCTACTAGAAATATTACAATGTGCAGCAGCATCCTATGCACGTTACCTCAGAAGATCAGTCCCACTCAATGCTTAGGGCAGTGGTGGCGAACCTTCAGCGCTCCAGATGTTTTGGACCACAACTCCCAGGATTCCAAGCCTAGATTGCCAATGACAAAGGACTGTGGGAATTGTGGTCCAAAACATCTGAAATGCCGAAGGTTCGCTACCACTGGCCTAGGGCATGTCTATCAGGTTGCTATTTCAACCGTGTATCATCCTGTTGTAAGTTTATTGTGCACTACCCTGTTTCCCCAAAAATAAGACCTCCCCCAAAAATAAGCCCTAGCAGGATTTCTGTGCATTTGTTAAATATAAGCCCTACCCTGAAAATAAGACCTAGTGATGGGCATGGCTATGGTTGTGTGCAGGGCTGACACTCAAGCATATTATACTTAACAAAAGTAAGGCATCCCCTGAAAATAAGCCCTAATGTGTCTTCTTGAGAAAAAATAAATATAAGACAGTGTCTCATTTTCAGGGAAACACGGTAGCTGGTCCCGCGTTTTGGATCTTTGGTTAAATTATTTTAGTTGCGAAGCAAAAGCAGAAGATTTACACAGCAGAAGAGCTTCAGTTTCACCAGAGTAGACCACTCCTTCCTCAATAGGCACCTGCATTCTTAATCAACCCCCCCCAAGATATCCATAGTAGAAGGAATGAAAAAAATGCATTTACTTACAATTAAACAAATCAAACAGCAAAGCGACAAACATGACTACTTTTACCAATAAACAAAACAGCGCGGAGAGAGACAGAGAAGACAGGCTGTTTAAATTCAGAGGCAGAATAGAACAGTGGTGGCGAACCTTCAGGACTCCAGATGTTTTGCACCACAACTCCCACAGTCCTCTGTCATTGGCAATACACTCTTGGGATGCTGGGAGTTGTGGTCCAGAACATCTGCAGTGCCAAAGGTTTGCCACCACTGGATTGGAACAATTGGTCAGTGCTGGAGAGATTGACAGTCACCCAACTCGAAGAGGGATTTTGTAAATTTGAGGCTGCAGCCTGCATGTGGACCAGAAGAGTTGTGCTGTTTATTTCTAAGGGCTAATTGAGTTTGTTTGGGCAGAGGGGGGTGGGGAGTAGATGACTTTAATGCCAATGATTCAGTTTGCAGTCAGTAAGGCAAATACATCCACTCAAACTGAGGGTTGGGAGAGTGAAAACAGGCAAAAGACCATAGGAAGCCAGACAAAGGTTGCACAGCCCAAACAGGATGGGGTTTTGCCCACAAGAGCTATTGCAAGCAAAATGCTTGTTTCAATTGTGTTCAAAGCAGCTTAGTGGTTGGTTGGTTGGTTCGTTTGGGCCAATTGAGTTGACACTACCACCAAATTCGCTCCCAGTATATCTGATGACATTTTGACATCGGATATGACTGTGAAGATTCTGAGTCATCCAGGTGAGGTTATCTGGAAGCTGAGTCATGGCAACTGGACTTCTTTTCTTGAGAGACTGATGAAGCTGCTTGGATGAGTAGCGAAGCATTTCGCTCTCTCAAGGAAAGAAGTCCAGTTGCCTTGACTCAACTTCCAGATTTAACATTAGATAAAAAATCTCAGTACAGGGCCTATTGCTTTTCCTCTTAGTGATGTTTATGAATTCACAGTGGCTGTATTTAAAAGGAGAAAGAGGCAACATAACTTGTAATGTCACCTCCCCAACCTAGACAAAGATGGGTAACTCTTCCCCATTTCCCCTTATCACTCAGTGGTTTATCATGATAATTTATTTATTTAATTATTTTATTATTTATTTGTTCAATTTATATACCACTCCATCTAGCTACATGACTACTCTGGGAGGTAGAGATGGGCACGACTCAAAAAAATGGTGTTTCGTTTGTCGTTTGGTCGTTTAGGGGTCCGTTTCGGTTCTTTTTTGTTTTTGTGACTTTTTTGCAAAAAAAAAATCATTTTCGTTTCGTTAGGTAATGAAATGAAAAAACAAAAACGAAAATGAAAAATTGCTGTTTCGTTAGCATTCTTTTTAGTTCAATGCATCTGCTGCAATGAAAACGAAAAACACGGCAAATTTGGTTGTTTTGTTTTCGTTTTCGTTTTGTTTTTAAAAAAATTCATTTTGTTTTTCGTTGCATAACGAAATGAAAAAACGAAAACGAAAATGAAAAATCACTCGTTTTATGCCCATCTCTACTGGGAGGTTTACAAAACTGAACAGAAATCAAACCCATAAACAACACAACACAACACTACACAATACAATATATAAGCAACAAATAAGTGAAAACATAATAACTTAGTAAACAATATATATAAAAAACATTTAACAGGAGCAAGATGGCCTACAGAAACATCAAAATAAAATAAAATACATAATAGTGAATCATTTGCAGAATAGATTAATAGCCAGGGAAAGCATTTTAAAATAGCCACATCTTTATTTATTTATTTATTTATTTATTACATTTATATACCGCCCCATCTTCCAAAACGGAACTCTGGGCGGTGTACAAACAGCAGCGAACAAACATGAAAATCAGAGGCAAACTACCAATAAAAATAGGGCAGTACAATACCCTCAGCAAAGGATGGCATGGACGGCAACAACAACAACAACAACAACAACAACAACAACAAAAGATAAAAAAAAAATAAATAAGAAGGTCGCCAAATGCCTACTTGAAAAGATGTGTTTTCAAGGCTTTTTTAAAGGCGGGCAGGGATGCTGCTAGGCGCAACTCACTAGGGAGGTGATTCCACAGTGTAGGGCCCACCACAGAGAAGGTGCGGTTGCACGTAAGCGATTTCCGCGCCTCCCTGGGTGTGGCCACCCTAAGTGAGCGCGCCTGCGCCATCCTTGTGGACCTGGTCCCAGTTGACCTCTGAGAGATACGCTCCGACAGGTACTCTGGTCCCAAGCTGTGGAGGGCTTTGAAGACCAAAACCTTGGTCCCAAGCCGTGGAGGGCTTTGAAGATCAGAATCTTTAGATGTTTCTTAAAGACAGGGAGGGAAGATACTAGACAAATCTCAGGAGGAAGCTGGTTCCAGAGCTGAGTGGCCACCACTGAGATAGCCCAATTTTTTATCAAAGATTTATGGGCCTCCTTCAGCGACAGCACTAGAGATGGGCACGAAACAGATCAGTTTTTTGTTGTCGTTGACAGGTCTGTTTCGTTTCGTTTCCGTTTGTCGTGAATTTTTTGAAAAATTTCGTTACCGTTTTTCGTTTTTTCATTTGTTGTTTCTACCCGCTTTTTGCGCAATTTTTAAAGCATTTCCGTGCGCAGGCATCCCCCAACGCCCCAGACCAGAGGGAAAACACTAAAAAAATGGATGCTGGCAGAGACACAGTATAGACTAGGTATGCAGGGAGGCTGCAAAGGCAGCAGCAGGCGTTGCCCAAGGTGCAAGGCAGCCGCAGAGTGACTGCACTGTGGGGCAAGGGAGGGTACTCACCGAGAGGTACGCAGCACGCATGCACACAGGGAGGCTGCAGGACTGAAGCTAGAGTCGTAGAGATAGCAATCCCACCCTAACTCCCACCAGAGACTGCAAGGAGGACGGGGGCGGTCAGAGCTTTTTATGCCCTCTGTGGCTGCCAGACCTGCCCGCCCAGTCTGCAACCTGGGCATGCTATTGGTTGAACATGATCCCACATCACATGGCTTGCCTCCATTTTGTGGCTGGTGGCGACATCCATTTTAAAGGGAAAAGAAAAATACATCATGATGGGAGAAGCCGAAATCAAACGTTTTAAGGACCCCAACCCCCCTGGTAGGTATTATCAGACAATATAAATAATTATCGCTGCGTTTTTACGGATGTCCAGGGCGTTTTTTAACATTTAAAACAGCTCATTTCATTGCGCGTCGCCATTAACGGAAACGAAACGTAACGACCACAATTTTCGTGGTTCTGTTCATTTCGTTTCATTTTCATCACAATTTTCGTTTGTCGTTTTGTTACGTAACGGAAACGACAAACGGTAACGGAAACGAAAAAATGTTTCGTTCCGTGCCCATCTCTAGACGGCACCCTCAAATGCCCTGCCCGAGATGATTGGGTGTTATGGGCAGCATTTTGTGGCAGGAGCCATTTTGTCAGATGCCTGGTGAGCGTGTCAATGAAACACCAAAAATGATCCAGAAGCATTTGACATGCATATTTCTTTTAAAAGTGGGTATGATGAAGCCCTGCAAATGATTGCCTCCCTTTGATTGAACTAATGGGAACAGGGAGATAGCCATGCTTATGGTCCCATGTTTGCAGCTGCAGTGATGAGAGGTGAACCAATCCATTCCAAGCATTAATAATAGTGTATTATTTACCAACACCTAAAAGTGTTTGTTTCACCAATGCTAGGTCTAAATCCTCAGCTGCTGTTTATGGGCATTGATCCATTCGCGCCGGCAGAAGTGCAGCTAGTCCCTACAGCTGTGGAACTGGCCCCTGATCTCTACCAGTCTCTCATAAAATGGGCATGTTGGCTACCCTTTGGGCAGAACAGGTGGTGAGGCTCTTGCAGCCAACACACCTAAATATAGCATCAGTGATAAATAGGGGTGTGTGGTGCCCAATCTAGGTTAATATTACACATTTGAGACCAATTTTAGGGGATAGCCAATAAGAAATATTCATAGTATGCTGCCTTATTAACTCACTGTCATTATCATCTTCAGCATTTGTGATGTCCATCAAAAATGTGCATATTTAATATTAAAGGAATCTAGTGAGCTAATGGCTGGTGGACGCCTGCCATGTTTTGGCAATGCTAATTCTGAAACACGTTTGTTTGGAGTATTTAGCTCTTATTTTCAGTGTGTTTTGCTCAGATGTGGAAAACCCGTTTTGTTTTTGTGTTTCCTCATTCACGAGCAGACTATGGAGGCTGTCTGATATAGCCCTATAACAGCCCACTAATGATCACTCTTCCAGCAAATTAAGATATTTTAGAGACAGCAGGTAAAACAGCAAGAGGGAAAAGGGGGGAATAATCTATGAGCTTGGGCAACCAACAATCTAAACCTCAGCTTATATTTAAAGTTGTGCCTCAATTACTGGATATAAAAAGTAAACCTATACTTGCAAACAAACAAATACCAAAACATATTAATAATGCCCCCTCTCTATACTCTACTGCACGTATAATGTCAGCCCCTTGCTGACGCCAAACACAAGAGCACAGGAATGAAAGTTGCAGTGTTATACTGATCTAAATCATTGCTCATCCAGTTCCAGTATTGACTGTTCAAAGAACAGAGATCTTTCAGTGGGCCCAACCCAACCCACCAGGCTGAAAGTTAAGTCCCTCTCCTCTCCGAGGCATCACTCCTCTCTCAAAGTGAAAACCAAGGAAAGGTACACTCTTTACGGTGAACAGACTGTGAGCTTGTGATGGCAAAAAAAAAAAAAAAAAAACTGGGTACTCATTTTACCAACCTAAGAAAGATACCGTGTTTTCCTGAAAATAAGACAATGTCTTATATTTATTTTTGCTCCCAAATATGCGCTAGGTCTTATTTTAAAGAGATGTCTTATTTTTCCATGAAGAAGACTATGGTACACATTTAGTGTTATTTTATTATCAAGGAGGCCTTATTTTCGTGCGGGGGTGTCTTATATTTCAGTGAGAAGCAAAACTGTAAGTAGGTCTTGTTTTCAGGGGATGTCTTATTTCGGTGACTGTTTTACTTATTTTTTTCTTTTTTGCCGCCCACCTCGTCTGTTCTGCTGAATATTGATTCGCTCTATTTTATTGGATCTTTTATTTACTTTTTTTTATTTTTGGTCCCCCCCCCACTATTCTGGTTTTGTATTCTGTTAGCCGCCCAGAGTTCCGATCCAGAAGATGGGCGGGATACAAGTACAACAAATAAATAATAAATAAATAAATTATTTTCAGGGAAACAGGGTAGAAGGCTGAGTGAACCTTGAGCTAGCTCCCTGGGATTAAACTCCAGGTCATGAACATCGTTTTGGCTGCAGTACAGCAGTTTAATCACAGTGCCACGAGGATCCTACCCATACTCCTCAGCCCAGTGCCTTATGGCAAAGTTGTTATTGTCAGGGAAATATTTCTTAAGGTGAGATGAGCAGCCTGCAAACATCATGTGGGTTGGTGATGGATGCATGGAAACTCAAACTTCCCAAGCAGCTTCTTCGAGTTTATATCCCATCTCTTCAAACCAAAAGCCCTCTCCACCTCACCCCACCTCGATTGAAACCTTTCTTTGGAAACTTTCAGTTTGGGGGGTGGGTGGGTGGAGCATGATGCAGCCACATGGCAGATAGCTCCCAGTGAGCTATTACTAAACCTTTTGTTCAACCATCAAGGAAGGCCAATTTTCAGTTAGAGAAACTAGCTGGGGCCTATATCCATGATTTTCCAGAGAAGCAGACAGTTCAGCTCTTTCCCCCCCTTTTCTACAGCAGGACTCATCTTTCCCAAATTTCATGGCAGATGTAATTCAGTAGCAACTTTCATTCTGCATTTTACCAACTTTGGCAAAAGCACGGGGACTTTTCCACCGACCTCCAACTCCCAACTGAAGAGGCAGAAGTGACCGACTGTACATCCTAGCCTAACAACTAGAATTAAAGCGTTCATCCAGTACCTGGCAGGGATATAGGGAACCACGTAACTCTCATAAACATTGCCCCACCATGTAAACCTTTCTCTCAAAATCCCTTGAGTAATGTAACTTCCAAAGAACCACCTCAAAAGTTCACTTCAGTACTAGAATCATACAGTTGGAAGGGACCTCAAAGGCCATCCAGTCCAAGCCCCTGCCATGCAGGAGCCCCATCACAGTATTTCCAACAGATGGCCATCCAGCCTCTGCTTAAAAACCTCCACAGAAGGAGACTCCACCACCCTCCTTTGTGAAAGCATATTCCACTGCTGAACAGCTCTAAGTGTCATGAAGTTCTTCCTAATGTTCAAATGGAATCTCTTTGGCTGTAGTTTGAAACCACTGCCCTGAGTCCTAGTCTCTGAAGCCCTGGAAAACAAACCTGTTCCCTCTCCAATATGACATCCTTTCAAATATTTAAACCCAACAGGCAAGCTTCCTGCTAATGTGAGTTCAGGCTTCCGAGACCTAAGAAGGTATTGTGGAAGAGAGAGACAATGGGTCTCTGAGTTTGATCACCGGCAAAGAAATACGGCCAAGTTCCTGCTGTATTCACACAAAGAGACGCTCAAGCATAAATGCTGCCAATGCCAACTCCCTCTCCCCAACATCGCAAGTTGCATTCATCAGAGAGCGTCCACTGCTACAAACAAGGAGGGCCGCTTAATGTACCTGCTCATCCAGTCATTAACCTCTCGGCAGGCCATGCCAACGAGGGCGACCAATTAGCGCTAACTGTGACAGGTAGGAGGACACAGAGGGGGCTCCTGGAGAGAAGAAGGCCTTCGAAACACATGGCTCCTCAAAGCAATGTTGGCGGGGGTCTTTCAACACAGAGAGCATGTGTCAGCCTCCGCACCAAAGCAGAGGCCACGTTGTCATTGCTGCTTTTTCATCCCCTCTCCACAATAACCTGCTTCGTGACGGCGGCTGGTGCACAAAGAGCTGGAAAGGATTAAAGAGCAACACCAGGGAAAAAAGGGGAAAACAAAACCAAAAATAAAGGGAGACAGCCAAAAGGGAACAGGTAGGAAGTATTCTTCTAAGAGTTGCAAGAAACAAATGAAATGTACAAAGTCAATGGAGCGGAGTGGGTACAATGAATACATTGGTGGCTTACTCTTTTGCCATGCGATGCAGGAGTAGGCGAAACAAGCCACCAGCACGACACGGATGCCTTTTGTGGGAAGTCCCACAGTGCAGTTAACAGGAACATCACAAACACATTGGGAAACTTTACTTCTTCTGGTTGAAACAAGTATCTCCCAGCCAGCATACCCACTAAGGCTAGTTGGAGGATTTGGGGGAGCAGTAATCCAAAGAAATAACTTTTACAAGCACTGAGGAAGATAACCCTACGTCTTAGGGTGCTTTTACACGACCCCTAAAATCTGAGGCAAAGGGCTCCCAGATGCGGAGCTTAAAATTGTTTTCCCACCAGCTCCGGACTTTAAACAAAATAAAGAACGACCACGCATCCCAGTGCATTTTCCACGTACCTGGTCTCCGAAGGTGAAAAATTTCTGATGCGGATGTAAAGCAGTGAGTGCTGGGCTCTCCTCGCCTTGTGTTTGTTTTTGTTTTTTTGACCCCGCCCCTTTAATAGACTGAAAGAGA
Organism: Phrynocephalus guinanensis; assembly: GCA_037367245.1. Lineage (NCBI taxonomy): Eukaryota > Metazoa > Chordata > Lepidosauria > Squamata > Agamidae > Phrynocephalus > Phrynocephalus guinanensis. The sequence continues at coordinate 96,741,612 of CM074740.1, read as the reverse complement.
CTGGAATGGTTCCCGGAGCAGCTCGACAGCAGAGCGGGGGTGAGCCTGCATTCTTTTCTCCCTTTTCTTCTCCCTCCCCTCATGCAGACAGGAGCAAGGAAGTGCGGAGGGGTGGGAACACAGGAAGAGCAACAAACCCCCAAGATCTCTGGTCCGAATTTAAGTTGCCAGTGGATCTTAGGGGTCATGTAAAAGCGCCCTTAATTTTTTGTTCAGGAACACTGTCCATTTTTTGAGACCTCATCATCTGTTGACTCACACAACAACAAACAACAACAACAACAACAACAACAACAACAACAACAACAACAACAACAACAACAACAACACTAGAGAAACAAAGCCCTTTTTGATATCCAAACACTTGACTCTATTGCTACTAACACAACTCTGGTTAGTTCTCCTTTTATCTCTGCCTCCTCAGTCTATCGCGTCTGCAACGACTATTTGTAGCACTTTACAAGGAATGAATTAACTCCCAATTATTATTATTATTTCTGGAGGAAGACAGACAAACAGCACCGCCCCTGTGGCCCCCACGACTCTTAAGAGGCCCATGACATTTTGTACCCTTACTATCGGTGACTAAACCACAGTGTTGCTTTTCATATAAAGGCACAATAGGGGCGAATACATTAACCTCTGCCAGATTACACACAGTGACAGTGCTTTCTCTAGCACTCAGCTGACTCAACTACAGAAAAGATCCATCTTCATCACCTCCCACCCTCTCTCCCACTCATTAAGAGAGTGGCTTGCTGTGCTGATATGTCATTGCACACAGAAGGATCACAGCAAAGAACTGGGATGTTCAGAGTATCGTATAAAGACAGGGTTAGTCCCTATCGGAGTAAAAGTCCTTTCCCCTGAATTAGGAATGTAGGAAACTGTCCTATCTTGAGTTTAACCCTTTGGTCCATTTATCTCAGTACCTAAGAGATATATCTAAGTTGTATCGAATGCTGTTACTGAGTAGTGCAAAAACATTCATTATGCACACCACCCTATGGACGCTAATCATGACCGTTCCAATGTTTTGTTTCAACAGCTTCTCAAGTGACATGAAGATGGACTGTAACTAAGGGTGCTTTTACACAACCCCTAAAATCTGAGGTAAAGGGCTCCCAGATCCGGAGCTTAAAAATGTTTTCCCACCAGCTCTGGACTTAAAAAAAAAATTAAATGCGTATTGTAAAGCTGTGAATGCCGGGCTCCCTCGCCTTTTGTTTGTTTTTTTGTCCCTGCTGCCCCTTTAAGAGACAGGAATCACTACGGGGCGGCTCGGGGCTGCTTCGACCGGCAGACGGAGGTGAGCCTGCATTTTTTTCTCCCTTTTTTCCTCCCTCCCCTCATGCAGACAGGAACAATGGAGTGCGGAGGGGTGGGAACACAGGAAGAGCGACAAACCCCCACAATCTCTGGTCCGAATTTAAGTTGCCACCGGATTTTAGAGGTCATGTAAAAGCGCCCTAAGTAACAGAAACTATACTTTGTAGAATTAAATCTATGACATATTTAGTTAAAGTTTCAGGTAGCAGGTGATGATGGGGAAGGGAACATTTGTTGGGGGTCTTGTTTGGTTTGGAGGCGATAATTCTAAGTAAGAGGCACAAAGAGTTTGACCCAGGATAAGTCAACTTCCTATATGCCCTTGAAAGACATCCACAGCTTCTGTCCTGTAAACAAATACATTAATTAAAACAAATAATGACAGAACCTTCTTCCCATCCCGTCAGAATGAAAGAACTGCTACAGCTTCAAACTGAAGATCCATCTTAGTCAGCATATCAGGAATAGATAGATCATCTGAGGAAGCTCTATGATGCACCCAACCACTGGTACTTATGAAATAACAGGGTGGAACATTTCTTCATCATTCAGATCGATTACATTACAAACCAAGCCCTCCAATGGATTTCCGTGCAAATGCCTAAATCTTCCCTCTTAAAACAGGCAAGCAAGCAAGCAAACAAAAGCACAGGGCATGATAATGCCACCTGGATTTCCATATTATGAGGCCCTCACGTGTATAACTACAACACTGCAGGCTATTTGCAAGGGGAAGGGAAGTGGTTAGTGCTAAGTGGTCAGGATTACAGTGCTGTCTCTCGGCAATGTGTGACCTGATTCAAGTTATCATGGCAATCTGATATAATTGATGCCTGACATTTAATAACATAGTGTGTGCTGCCTCTAACAGGGAAAGCTCTTCCCTGGACATCATGATCTTCTCTAGATCTTAGGGCATGACCTGAAGGGATCTCAGGCAACTTCCTTGCTGAAGATAACCAGGTCTAGGTTTAGTCAATGCTTGGGTCAACTGAGAACTCTGTGACAAGAGATGGGAAAAAAACACAAGGGTTCTGGACTACTACTTCTGAATTCCTACACCAATATGCTCACTGCTATACTTGATTCTGCTGGGGTTTGGTGGCTCAGCGGACTAAGGCTCCGAAAACTGTTGGCTGCAAAGTTGGCAGCTCGGCAGTTCGAATCCCGGGTGCCACACAGCGGACCGAGCTCCTGCTGATAACCCCAGCTCCTGCCAACCTAGTAGATAAGTAGGTACCACCATAAAAAGCGGGAAGGTAAAACAGTGTTTCCTTGCAGCCATGCTGGCCACATGGCCATGGATTTGCACAGCACTGGCTCTTTGGCTTGAATATGGAGATGAGCACTGCCCCTAGAGTTGGACACGACTAGAATACATGTGCAGGGGGAACCTTTACCTTTTATACTTGATTCTAGATTATGTGTGTTGTAATTCCAGAAAGAACAAAATCACATCTCTGTTCAATGCATACTACTTTGATTTCCACTGCCATAGGTCAAAGCAAACATCCACTGCTAGATATGATATGGGTTATTTGCCCTGTTTCTTAGGAAGCATGGAATGAACCTCACCTTCTGACAGTGAATTTGGCAAATTAAGGGTGGTCAGAAGATACAGGGGTATCTACTGGGTGAGTATTATGTATAAACAAAGACCTGGCTTCCAATTGCTCAACAACACTGGCAAACATTTGATTCCTCCCTTGCCTTCCACTATACTGTGGCAATGAAGACAGTATGGGGTAATCATTGGGCTGTGGAAATAGAGACGGTGAGCTCCATTCAGTTCAATACTCAAAACAAATCCGGGGTTCAGCTCTTCAGTTCAATGGGCATGCCATTTGTAGTAGGCTCTACTTGTGGAATCTGAAATCCCAGCAAGGGATGGGGAAAACATCACACACAGACACAGACACAGACACACACACAGACAGACAGACAGACAGACACAGACACAAACACACGCACGCACGCACGCACACGCGCGCGCGCACACACACACACACACACACACACACACACACACACACACAGAGAGAGAGAGAGAGAGAGAGAGAGAGAAGTCGGTTCCACATGTCAGAAGTCTGTCCATCTCTGTTATGACTAGCAATGCCTTGCACAAAGAAGTACAGCTACAGCGTCCCGGTATTATGAGAGGAAGTTAAGTCATATTCTTTCTCTCTCTCTCTCTCTCTCTCTCTCTCTCTCTCTCCCTCTCTTTCTGCTTATGAAACCATGTTAAAATTACTCTTGGGTCTTCACTTGGAATCATGAGAAAGAACAGGAAAGACATATGCATGTTATTGTTCTTCTTCATCATCATTATCACCCTCATTTGCCTCCTAAGCATACTGAATATGTAAAAAAGAAAGAAAAAGAAAGAAAACCGTGACAAAGGCTGTGGAAATAAACCTTCTGAAAACCACCCGTATCCCAGGTGAAATGAATGCCCTCTCCAGATGTAGACTGACAAATGAAAAGGAGGGCGGTGCCAAAACAGAGCCAAAAACAAAAGGCAGGGTGTGGGTGGGGAAGAAGAAAGCAAATTGCAAATTTTGTAGGGTACGAATGGGAGCGAAAAACCGTTTTCCATATTTATTTAACCTTTGTCTCTTCTGGCATTGTGTCCGGACTTACCTGCAGTTGCAGAGGGCCTAAGCCGGGGGTTGCTGCGGCAGCAGCTGCCATGGTTGTTGGGATCAGCTGAACAGGGTAAGGGTCACCTAAGTAAGAGAATAATAGAGGCGTCAGCACCTTTTATCTACTCTCCACCTGCAAATTAAACTCCTGCATTCACTCCTTCCAAAAGCCTCCTTTTGTGTGCCTTGCTGGGGCCTAATGAAAAGCTCCATTGTGAAGCCTTTTACTAACACTCTTCACAATTCTGGCTGAGAGAGGAATGTGAATAAAAGGCACAAGCAATTAAGGCGGAAACCTCATCCTTTTTCATGATGTATTTAGGGAAATAGGGAGGGGGGAGCGCACATTGATCAGAAGACTGGGCTTTGGAGGAAGGGGGGGAGCCGAGAAGGAGAATAAAAAATTAGGAGGGGGGGAGGAGGAAAACATGAGAACCTGGATAAGATGTGTGCATCAGTTAGGGACGAATTTACAAGCAAGTCTAATGGAACCACAGATGCATTCTTCTGCTGCATTGCTTATAACACATTTTACCCATAGAACTTGCAATAGTCTGTCCTACAAAGCCAACCGGGGGAAAACACAGGGGATGGGGACCCACTCTCAATTCAGACTTAAGCCGCACAGATGACTCAAAATGGATTTTGTTTGTGGGTTTTCTCAGTGACTCACACTTGAATCACAACCTCAGAACCTACTCACCTTCTTTTGGGGTGGCAGCGGCGGCGGGGGGGGGGTTGCTTTCAATAGGGACTTGGACTTGGGACTTGGTTCCAAAGACTTGGACTTGCCAACATTCCTAGCGTTAGCATGTACTCAACCAGCATAACTATTACCTTTTTTCCCCTTGGTAATAAAAACTGATTTAATCGTATTTAATTTCACAGTGCATTTGGCTGTACTCAGTTACAGCTGTATGACGGGGTTGCTGGGTGGTGGCTTTTGCAGCTGGAAGATGCTTTCCAATACTGCCTCCAGATTATTAGTATTAATTTTCAATGGAGGTTGGTTGAGTACAAAAATGCAGCCCAAATAAATGGGGTGACCCAACGTTTCTTTCATTTAGGCAAACATATGACAGCCAGTGTACAATTTTTGTTGTTGATTAACTTCCGGAAAAAAGTGTGTTAATAACTTCTCTGTATCAAGTTATTTTAAAACCAACCAACCACCACCAGGACATCATCATTATTATTATTATTATTATTATTATTATTATTATTATTATTATTATTTTACAGTTACGTCTGATTGGATTGGCCTGAGATGAAAATAGACTCCCAGAATCTATTTTCAGTCTGTAATGTGTTCAGCAATATATTAACTGAATGCCATTTGTGCATTAATTTGATTTTTTTATACACATCCATACAAAAATGTGTTATGCCTTGAAATAACAAAATGCACATTTAAGCCTAAATTTATATAATCCTAAACACCCAAGGCAAGAAGTGTATAATTAGATGCAGTGGAAATACTAAATTCATAAAGCAAATATTTTCTAATCCACATATTGTTCTGTTGAGGAGTGAACTGGTTCAGTGTCGTATCAGAATACGTAAAAGATCAAATTCTACTACAGTGGTACCTCGTATAAAGTAATTAATTCGTTCCAAATGAAATTATGTTAAGCAAATTTTCCTTTATACAAATTCCCATAGGAATGCATTGAAAATGGAGTAATCCCATTTTTATGTTGTATGGATTTTCCCCATAGGCGATTCTGTTAAGCAAATTTCCCCTATCTCCGGAATTTTTATGTTGTACAGATTTTATGTTATACAAACTGTTTGTTATACAAGGGTCCACTGTACTTTGGTAGAGCTTGTAAAATCTATTTTTATTTTTAGATCACAACCACCAGAATCCATCACAACCAGCCAGTAGACACGAAAGGAGCCAAAATCCAAAATAATAACTTTCCTAAAGTCACCACCGAAATAACAAATACTGTTGATTTTCAAGAGTCCAGAACATTTTGCATGGGGGCTAAGTGACTACTTCTCAGTTAGGGGCAATGGTTCCGAAATGACCTCCTATCACCACCACCACCCTGTTTGCAAAAACAAAACAAAAAATCTTTTTAGGCAAAACATTCCTTTGACTTTCTATTGTGCCCAGCAGTAAATCACCTTCTGAGCTTCCTCAGCATCCTTTTTTGGTTTGAGGCAGATAATGTATGGCAATTATAGCCCGGTGTGTCTGGACTAGAAGTGCCATCAGTCCTACCCAGCACACTCAACAGTGGAGGGGAATGGGAGTTGTAGTCCAGCTTTTTCTGGAGGACCATAGATTGTCCAGTCCTGCGACCATAAGACTCACCTTCCAGGTGAGTAGAGGGAAAGAAAAGCCAGTCTCTAGTATTAATATACTTTGGGTAGGTCTAATTTTGGAGTAGTGAAAATAAACTTCCCTAGCACCCCCTCCCTTGCATTGGGCCTTTTGGTAGCGAGTAAAAACAATACTCTTTTGTTAAACTTTCCATTATTAATAACACACTCATTTTTCAGAGTTCTTTTGATTAACTTCTTTATATTTTATCTGCCTTGTTTCAGTTGGTGTGATCTCTCTCTTTCTCTTTCTCCTCCTTGTAAACATTACTGTGGTGCAGTGCAATATGAAGAAGTGGAACAGTAAACAAATATTTTTCACAATACTCTCAGGAATCAGAGGTGGAGGGAGAGAATATGCCCAAGGTCCCCGCTACTCCCCGGGCCCCTCCGAAAAGCCTCAGAGCTGTGCGGGGGGCAGCGGGGAGCAATCAGGTCACTCCCCACCACCACCCCGGCCCCTCCGAGAAGTCTCAGGCGGCACAGGCGGGCAGCGGCGGGAGGTCATATCCCGCAACACCGCCTGTATGCGCCGCACCAAGTCTTCTCGGACAGGTGCATGATCGCCCCCCACCCACCCCCAGCCCCCCCACCCACTTCCCCCCACCCACTTCCGCATGTCACGGATTTTCATGCATCACAGGTGGGGTGGTTCCCTAACCCCCGCAATCAGCGGGGGATTACTGTACCACGGATGTGATGGTTTGTGCCCATATGTAATTTGGACCAAAGCCATTCACGGCTTTATAGGCTAAAACCAGCCCTTTCAGTTGTGCCTGGAAATGGATCAGCAGCCCGTATTGTTTGTTTGTTTGTTTAAAATACTTTAAACCTGCTGTTGTCCTTTAAAAGGAGCTGACAACTATTACGACAGCATTTGAGTATCCCCTACTGAAATCATCAGCAAATCCCAAACTGGAAAACATAAATATCACCAAAAATACTTTTAAAGAAAAAGGAACAATTCTTTTTTTAAATAAATAGCCAGATATAAATTATATTTTTTTAAAAAAAGTTTAAGAATAATTTTCAAACATTTAAAAATCTGTAGGTTCAAACCCAGCTTTCTTACTGCTCAATTTACTGCCTAACAAAAGGTCTTTCCCTAACAGAAGGATAAGAAAAGTCCATCACAGGTTACAAGCCATGATGGGGATATATAATCTCCAGACTTAAAACCAGGGTACTTCAAAGGCCAAATGCAGGGGAGTGGTATCAGGAGACAGATATCTAGTCTCGCGCACTCCCAGGGGCATTTGGTGTCGCCACTGTGAGATACAGGAAGCTGGACTAGATGGGCCCTCGGCCTGATCCAGCATGGCTCTTCTTATGTTCTTATGTTAAGAAGGGGTGGTGTAGCAACCAGGCTTCTTGGGACAGTGCATTCCAACCCTGGGAGCCACCACTCAGGAGGCCCATTTGTTGGACTATTATTGCTACAATCCTTGAGCCTGTATAGTTGGGGAATTTTGAGGAACAGCTTTCCATAACTCTGGCACTAAACTTGACTGTGTTACTGCAATCTTTCTTTCTTTCTTTCTTTCTTTCTTTCTTTCTTTCTTTCTTTCTTTCTTTCTTTCTTTCTTTCTTTCTTTCTTTCTTTCTTTCTTTCTTTCAGCTTAAAGAATAAAGAAATAATCGGGATAGGGGACGTATTGTGCCCATTTAGTGAAATACACTTTGGCTTTGCTTGTGTAATGAATGTGTGTTATTGTTACCAGAGACCGTGCTGGATCAGTAGTTTCTGTTAGCACATCATTGGGCCATGAACAAATGCTCCAATTATCTTTATTAATGGAGTGGAAAGCCTTTTAAGCACTTTGTCATTTAGCAAGGCCAGGAATATATAAGGCACAGCACATCTGTGTTAATTACACGTAGTGATTTAACAATTTGTTACTTTGTTTTCTCCACAAACACAAAAGCTGATGATCATCATTGAACTGAGAGGAGGAAGGCAAGATTTAGTAAGATCCCAGACAGTTTATTCTATATATTAAAAGTTATTTTAAAAAAAGAATTTAACACAAGTCTAAATCCAATAGCTTGTACTAGAGTAGGCTAGGCACACTGAATCAAAGCATTGATCTAAGGAGGCTGATGTGTTCAGTGGGTGTGAACAAAAAGCAAAAAAGCATGCTGCTTATATACCACCCCATAGCACTTAAAGTACTCTGAGTGGTTTGCTAGTATTTATGAAGGCTATACAATCCCTCACACACACACACACACACACACCAAACTGAGTACTCATTTTACAGTCTTAAGAAGGATGGAAGGCTGAGTGAACCTTGAGCCTCCTACCTGGAACTGAACCTCTCAGTTCAGGAGCTCAGTTAGAGCTTCAGTGCAGCAGTACTTTAACTACTGTTCTACAAAGCTCTTCTGATATGCAGAACTAAAACTGGATCTAACCAGTGAATTTTGAAAGGATGTATTTGAACAACTTTTTTAAAAATATCTCAGAGCAATTGTAAGAAACTTTTTAATAGAGGTGATCCACCGTTTCTTTTTTTTTAAAAAATCTGTCTTTAGGGCTCAGGCCAAGGCAAAGCTGCGTGTGCTTACTGGAGAAGCCCAGCCCCCTGCCCCAAACTGTCCATGGGCTCAGGTCTTTTTCATCTGTTTATAGTTATAATCAGTAAGGATGCTTGAGCTACCCTTATACTTGATCACAAGTTTTGAGGAGGAGAGGGATACTGGAGAGATTCTTTTTGAAGAAACATGGAACAATCATCTGGAAGTTGAGTCATGGCAACTGGACTTCTTTTCTTGAGAGACTGAAATGTTTCACTGTTCACCCAAGCAGCTTCATGGAAAGCTACGGGCTGCTGATCCATTTCCAGGCACAACTGAAAGGGCTGGTTTTAGCCTATAAAGCCGTGAATGGCTTTGGTCCAAATTACATATGGGCACAAACCATCACATCCGTGGTACAGTAATCCCCCGCCGATTGCGGGGGTTAGGGAACCACCCCACCCGTGATGCATGAAAATCCGTGACATGCGGAAGTGGGTGGGGGGGGCTGGGGGCGGGGGGGGATTGCGCACCTGTCCGAGAAGACTTGGTGTGGCGCATACAGGCGGTGTTGCGGGATATGACCTCCCGCCGCTGCCCGCCTGTGCCGCCTGAGACTTCTCGGAGGGGCCGGGGTGGTGGTGGGGAGTGACCCGATTGCTCCCCCCATCCCTCCGTGTGGCTCTGAGGCCTTTTGGAGGAGCCCGGGGGGCAGCGGGGAGCGAGCCAATTGCTTCCCGCTGCCCCCCGCGTGGCTCCGAGGTGCAGGTACTGCGATGCCGCAATATAGCAGGACCGCAGTACCTGAACCGCGAAATAGCGGGGGGGGGTGACTGCACATCCCAGTTGGTACTTTGACCAAACTGGTGCTCAGTGCTTCCCAGCCCTGCCTCCTCCAGCAGGGGTCCACTCAGAGATGATGGCAAGCTTCCCTGCCCTACTTCCTCCAGGCAGTGTCGTGGGCACTCACTGGAGCAGCCAGGGGCTGGGAAGCACCAGACACCTATTTGGCCCAAGTACGAAGCGAACTAGCAGACACCTCCAGTTGGGTGGTTCATGCCCATCTCAGATTCAAACTATCTTAAAAAAAGAACTTGCATCTCCCTCTATGAGCCTGGCTGGGCATTAAGATAATTGGGGACATTTTCCGTTCAGTCTTGCCACCTCCGCTGGTGCATTTGGTGGCATTACAGTAGAGGGACTTCTCTGTGGCTGCCCCTAGACTCTGGAACTCCCTCCCACTAGAGGCCAGGCCGGTCCCATCTTTCCTGTCCTACTCCAAGCAGGCCAAGGCCTTTACCATCAGGTAGACCTTTCTTTAGTGACTGGCCATCTGAGAGGGGTTTTAACATGGACCATTGTGCTTGCTTGCTTTTAAAGGTCTTTTTAATACTGATTTTATTGGCCATTTTAATATATTGTTTAATTCTTTTTTAATATTTGCACACTTAGCCTTTGTGGAGAAAGTCAGGGTAAGCATATTTTAAATATGGTAAATAATAAATACATTACATCAATAAGTATACAGTAGCAAAGCAAAGCAAAGTGTTCTGCTTATATACCGCCCCATACCACTACATGTACATGTGTACATGTTGTGCAAATCTGTACCCCCCCTGTCTTTTTTCCCTATGAGGCAAGAACCTTCTCTTTTTGACAATGAGTTCATCCAAATTTCCTTCTATTATCTGCTTCTGGAAGAATGACGCAGAGTTATTGGGCATACAATGATTCTGCGGCAATCTGTGTATTTTGGGGAACAAAATAATATTCAGTCTTATGACAATTTTTCCCCATTTTTTTAGAGCAAGAAAACATCATACCTACTGCTGAGAGAGAAAAAAATCCTCATATGCGTTTTATTGGATCATACTAGTACACCTATAATTTTTATTTTACCTTCATTATCTTTCAGCTATGCTGCAGGGCAATTATTGCCTATACTTTATTTGTAGATGATGGTACTAGGCTTTGCCCATTACAGTCCCACCATCACCAAACCTCACCTTTTGCCCAAGGTTGTCTAAATATTTTGTTTTATTTTTCTTTGTTGTTTTTTTTTGCCTAAATGTACAAATGCTTTGATCTGAATTTTAGTTCTGACATTTCAAACGTCAAACAAAAGTTTGAACGCAGGGAAAGGGGTTCGCGAGACTTCTTCCTAAGGACACATGTTTTGTTTTTGTGTTTTCAAAGCCAGAGGAGCACTTGCTACTCAGGGATATCAAGAGCCTGGGACCTGGACGTGTTATCAGCAGCCAATGACCTGAGAAGACTGTCACTAACACTGTACAGATCCTGTACTAAATGGTGTTTTCCATGGGGTTTTAATCGTAAGCTCCTTTGGGAGCTAATCTTGGCGGAAATGAAGGCTATAAATACCGAATGCCATAACAATACCGATGTACCACCTGGGAAACTGCAGGAAAGGTTGCTCCATAAGCGGCATGACATCATAGAGAGAAAACATTGGAGAATCTACCCTTGAATGTGCCACTATGTTCAAGCTTCTAGCCTTACACAAACCCAATGCCTCTCGTGAGCTTCATGACCCAATGCACTAGCTCTCTCCATACTTCCCTCCTATCATCTGTTCCTCTATAACGGTCTGGTTTAGTCCTGTGACTAAGCAGGACAGATATAGACTTCAACGGATAATTGGAACTGCGGAAAAAATTATTGCTACTAACTTGCCATCTATTGTGGAATTGTATACCACACGAGTTAAAAAAGAAGGTGATGAAAGATATATACAGATTCCATACATCCTGGACATAATCTGTTTCAACTGTTACCCTCAGGACAACATTCTAGAGCAGGCATGTCCAAACTTCGGCCCTCCAGATGTTTTGGACCACACCTCCCACAGTCCTTCGCCATTGGAAATACAGGCTTGGAATTCTGGGAGTTGTGGTCCAAAACATCAGGAGGGCCAAAGTTTGGACATGCCTGTTCTCGGGCATTGCACACTAGGACAACTAGATGTTAGACATGGGCACGACTTGGCGAAATTCTCGTTTCCGTTTCCATTTCTCGTTTCCGTTACGGAACGGAACGAAGAACGACAATTACTCTGCCAGAACTGAACTCGAACCGACTAAAGAAAAATTGGGTCTGATTTGTCGTTGTCGTTCCTGGCATCACAGCGATCGCGCGATGCTAAGCGGCACAGGAAAAAAGTTTTAAAAATAAAAAAAACCAATTCCCAGCCAAAAAAGCAGGCGAAAATATGCCTGCCTCAGTGAGGGCACCTACCAGAGGGGTGGTTTCTGGGGGGGGGTGTCCCCGGACTCCCCCCCTCTCCTCTCCTGGGCTGCTCTGGTGGGGGGCATCCTCGTTGTCTTGCCGAGTCGCCATGCCATGCGGTGCGGGCGGGGGATCCAAAATGGGGCGACCGCAATATTTATTTTGAAATTGCATGGTCCAAAAACACACCAAAGCACCACAGAAACATGCGAAAATAGCTATTTTAAAACTGCCTGAATTTTTTCAGTAGCAGCAGTGGGTTTTTCTTGCAACAAAAGCCTCCATTGATTTTATTTTATTTTATTTTATTTGTATTTTTTTACACCTGCGCAATGATGGGCTGGCCATGGGAGTGGACCATGCAAATTTTTGGAGCCATTCCACCAATTGCATGGCCACTTGGCCAGGTTTTGACCGAGACTTCTGGGATGTGCCAGTCGGGCATAAAAAGCCACTAACCCTAGCCCTAACCCGAACCCGAACCCGAACCCTAACCCATACGCCAGTACACTGCCTTCTTAGTGGGTCAGAGAGGCACCCAGAGGTGCACCCCAGTAACTCACCCTAACCTTACCCGTAACCCTAAGCCTAGCCCTTGCGCTAACCCCTAACCAGTAAGCCAGATGTACTCGCATTGCACTACAGCAAGTACACTTCCCTTCTTAGTGAGTCACAGGGCGCCCGTAGGGGTCCTCTCTCACTTCGTTCCCCAGCCCAAGTGCACCGTATGCAGGCAGGCAGTGAGTCACAGAGGCACCCGAAAGAGAGGTGCCTCTGCCTGATACTGCTGCAACTTAATGGTATGCATATCCAATTGGCTATGCATGCCATTTTGTAGCGGGCCAGAGGAGGCACCCACCCCAGAGAGGTGCCTCCAGGAGCCCGCTTTCCCTTCATGGCGGGCCAGAGGAGGCACCCACCCCAGAGAGGTGCCTCCAGGAGCCCCCCCCAAAAAAACCAGTACTAACGACAGATGAAAAACCGACAAACGAAACGAATTTTTTTTGGAAAATTTTGCGAAAAACGGAAACGAGCCGAAATGGGCCGGCTCTGACACACGACAACTCAAAACGTAATTTTTCCTGGTCGTGCCCATCTCTACTAGATATAAAGATAGGTTCTATCCAACTGCTATCAAACTGTTGAATAATTCTTTTTTTTCTTTTCTTCTTTTAAAATAATACGTTATATTGTGTTGTGTACTATGTTTTTATTGTTGAATATATGATTCTTTTATTTCCTTCTTGAATATGGAGAGCATTTTTCTACCAAAACAAATTCCAGGTGTGTCCAACCACACTTGGCCAATAAAAGGATTCTGATTCTGATTCTTTCCAAAGACTCAGTTCTGTCCAAACCTGATATTTATGACTCTCCTTCCTTGTAAGCGTATTGAGGCAACAGCCTTGGGCAGCAAAGGCAGGGAAGCAATAAAAGGACCCCTCTGTGCATCCTTCACTGTCTTCGGACTATTCTGTTCAAATTGGGCGTGCGGCCCAGCCAGGACAATATCCACCTGCCTTAAAATGGCCTGTCCGACAGATCTCAGGGCACCTGCTGAAGTTGAAGGGAAGGAATTGTAAACTGGGAGATGTCTGTGAAGATTCTTAGTCATCCAGGTGAAATTATCTGGAAGTTGAGTCATCTAGTAGATCTAACGAGCCTATTCAGGCCACTGTCCACCTAATGACCCTATTCAGACCAGGGTGATGTGAAACCAAGGTGAGCTATAAATTTGAAGCCTCCCACCAACTTTCCTCATACTGATGAAGCTACTTGGATGAGTAGCGAAATGTTTCAGTCCCATAAGAAAAGAAGTTCAGTTGCTGTGACTCAACTTCCAGATATATATATACTGGGAAAATATACTTCAGGGCAGGTGCTGGAGGAGAAAAAAAATTTGATGCTGTTATGTGGGATTGCTTTAAAACCTGTCCTCATATCCCCATGTCACCAGCTAGTGTGAGGGCTCACTGGTGATGGAGGTGAGTTGTTCTGTTTAGGAATTAATGCAGGAAGTCCACACAGTCTTGTTTGATCATTCACTGCACAGATGTAGACAGATATATACAAAGATCTATGAACACAACTTTCCATGGATGGTTCACCTCCTGTGACATTACTAAGGGGGGTGGTCCCCTTATGTCAGGCATGTCCAAAGTCAGGCCCGGGGGCCAAATGTGGCCCGTTTTCAATTTTTGAGTGGCCCATGGCCTCTTCTCCCCACCAACTCAGCCTGTCATGCATCCCCATCAGCTGGCCCTTCCCCATACCAGATGGAGGCATCAGCTTGCAGTTTTATGGCTTGCCTGCCCTCCCTGCCTCTGTCCACCACCACCCAGCCACCTGCCCAGCCTACCCGCCCCTAGCTCCATTGCTGCAGCATCCTCCCTTCCTCCTTGCATGTTATAGAGACTTGTCCAAAGTCCGGCCCGGGGACCAAATGTGGCTGAATGGTCGCCCCCCCCCCCACATTTTCACCTCACCAAATCTGGTCCTCCTTCCTCTACTCAAGCTGATTATCTTTATAGAGTAGGACCCCCATATCTACTGAAACATTAACGACTGATTAAGTTATCCACGGTTGAGAGAGGAAAATAAATAAATAATGCAGCAGCCACAAAGCAAGCTACTGTCACAAACAGCAGCTGTAAAGAAAAGCTACTGTCATAAAACAGCAGCCGTAAAGCAATCTACTGTCATGTCAGCCGTAAAGAAAGCTACTATTGCAAAACAGCCACGGTAAAGCAAGCTACTGTCACAAAACAGCAGTTTTGGGTTTTTGGCATTCCCTCATATCCATGGTTTTCGTTATCCACAAGAAGGCCTGGAACCAGTCCCCAGCAGATACCGGGGTCCTACTGTTAATAGCTTTGACAACATCTAACAACAATGCATATGCAGATGTATCTGCATCAACCTCTTTCTGGCCTTAGTCAAATTGCTGGTCTCCAGAACAGGTCCAGTCAGTCAATGGGTATGTCTATTCTAATTTGAACTAGCAATGGGACTGGGGCCCTTTCTCTTCTCCTTCTTACTCATGGGGTTTGGCAATTGTTAACGACCTAGAAATCATCTGACAGCTTTTAAATCAGAAATTAGCCAGGATCCTTTTTGAAACTCCGTCTTTGGTCCTTGTGTACAAGAGACATTATAATACAAACCTCATGATGTTCTATTAAACAATGAAACATGTGATGAACTAGAAGAACAAGAGACACATCAACAAAACTGCCTGGGGAAGTTTATGGCATTTAAATTCTAAACTATTTTATTGCCCTCTACACGAAACCAATTAACTATGAGTTTCATATAGTTTTAATGCTGGAAATAGGGAGATATTGTTCAGAAAACCAATCCATGGTAAATTCAGCATTATTTTACTTCCATTGCCCTCAGCTTCTCTGCTCTTGAATCAGTTAGTGCCAGGTGTAAAAGTGAGTCATTATTCTGTATAGAATCTAGGATAGTGCATCACACTAATGGGACAGTATATAAATCAATGAAATAAATAAAAATATTTTGTCAATACGTGGTTCGTCAGCTTTTAAAAATCTGTAAGCTTTTTCTTTCTTTTCTACTTGCATAGCAGTATGTTAGAAATATACAGTGTACCTAGTGGTCAGCCACCCCCATTCAAAATTAAATAGGGTTAATACAGTATGAAAATGCCCCATCTATATAGTCCATGCTGGTAATGCACAGACTCTACAAAATGTTTAAGTATCCCATTGAAATCAATGGATCTTAAAAGAGCTTTATGGTTGCTATTATGTGCTGTGAAATCAGGGTTGACTTATATAGGTTTCAAGGTAAGAGAGATATTTAAGAAGCAATTTCTTCCCAGGTTCCTTGGCTGAGGTAGGATTTGAACCCAAGTCTCCTGCATCCTAGTCCATCATTTTTATCCACCCATTGCACCACACTGGGGATATTTTAAAAAAACAGGTTACCCTTCTGCTTAAAATTATTGCTGGGAATTTTGCAGAAGACAGAGAGATAAATACTCCTTGAACAAAGACAAAATGGGTGTTTCTAGAAAAACAACACCATTTGTAGAAGATTTCTCTTCAACAATATTCTGCCAGGGTATCTATAATTTATCTAGGACATATCCTTGAATTTGCCATCTGTGCAGCAGAATCCCATAGAGAGAGAGTGTTTGCAGATCTGAGGCCAAAATTCAGAAGAAAGAGCCTGAAACAGAATTCAACACTGAGCCATTGCTAGATGAGTTTCAGGCCCAGCTATTAAGACATATTCTTATGACAGTTTTGCCTGCCGTGAACAGCTGTTTCTTCTCTTTCTTGTACTCCTTGAGTTCTTTAACTCAAAAACTTTGTCTGGCTTAAGAATATTTGAATGGAAAGCTAAGAGTAGAAAACCCAGCTTGGTCTTTCAGGTTTTATCAAACCGAGATCCTTATGACCATACTCTGCTGTATCAGGCAGTGCTGGGGAACCTGGTGAATGTAAATTCTTCAGTATTCTGGTTTCTCTTCAGAACATAAATTCTTCAAGCAGAAATTAAGTCAAGTTCTAGCATATTCAGGGATGGGCAAGCCCTCCCCAGGATGCTGGTTCCATTGCCTTTTATTTAGCACAGCCACTGGTGGGCAACAATGGGACATGCAGTTTTCCTGCGAAATCTAACTTTGTTGGACAATAATTCCCAACAATCATGATGGCTGGAGGATTCTGGGAACTGAAGCCCAAGAGGTCCCTTTTGTAACCTGTACCTGAAATTAACAGATTTGTTAGAAGTTGCTCTTAGGGGAAATTCTTGGGATACAGTATCCACTGTCTCAATATATCACAGATTGTTTTCCTTGATAGAAGCAGGCTTCCAAAGAGAGGTTTTTAACCCCCTCCTGGCACCTCAGCAAACAGACCTGGGGCTGCTCCCACCGGCTACGTTTGCAAAGAGAAGTTTTTAACCCCCTCCTAACACCTCATCAAACTGACCCTGGGCTGCTCAGCTGCTGTTTCCAAAGAAAAGTTTTTAACCCCCTCCTGACACCTCAGCAGACAGACCTTGAGCTCATGGCAGCAAGGTCTGCTAAGGTGTCAGGAGGGGGTTAAAAACCTCTCTTTGATCAAAACTAATTAAATTATTTAATTAAAAAAACTCTCTTTGGAAAAGGTCATTTTACTCAGGTGTCTGCATTTCGCGGATTTTCCTTTATCGGGTGGATCAGTCATCAAACTCCCGCAATAAATGGGGGAGTACTGTATCATGTTCAGTCCATTAAGCACAGAGGCACTGGGGACATTTTCTAGTTTTCCCAGAAGCAGAGGGTTATTTTGAGCATGTGGGGGGGGGAATCCAGGGGCAAATGAGCCTTAAAAGAAGTAGATTAATGTTCATGCAGGCTAAGCAGTTAAAATGGCAAGCTGAACACAAGGGGGAAAAGCTGTGCAATCGTTTCATGCAGATCAACGTTGCACCAGACCTGCTTGTCAATAGTCTCTCCGTCATGTTCACTGTCACAAATAGAGATGGGCACAAAACGAACAATTTTTCCTTTCCGTTTTCGTTTTTTCATTTCGTTACACAACGAAACGACAAATGAATTTTGTCTCCAAAATGAAACGAAACGAACAGAAACACCAGAAATTTTGTTGTGCGTTTTGTTTCCATTGCTGCAATACAGTGAACTGCTTTAAATGCTAAAAAAATCACAAAAATGAAATAAATGGTAATGAAATGGTAACGAAAGGAATGAAAACAAAAACAATTTTTTTTGCAAAAAATTCACGAAAACGGAAACAAAACGAAACGGACCCTCCAAACGACAAATGAAACGTCATTTTTTTAATTCGTGCCCATCTCTAGTCACAAATGTGGGCTGACTGTGATCACTGGGAGTAAGTTCACCCTGGATTGATATTTCACAAAGGCCGACTGGATAGCTCAGAGGTTGAGGCCACGGGTGGTAGAGCCAGAGGTTGCGAGTTCGATTCCCTGCTGGGCCTCCAGTGAGAAGACCCAGCCTGTGTGGCCCTTGGGCAAGCTTCATGGCCCCAAAGCACCCTCAGGATAAGAGACTGGAAAAACCACTTCTGAATACTATCTACATGGAAACCGTTCACTTCCCTCACTGCAAAGCAAGCAATTCTCAGGATGAACTGGGCATGGAATTCAGCAGTCAGGACAGCAACATGTAATTCAGGCATGTCCAAACTTCGGCCCTCCTCATGTTTTGGACCACAACTCCCAGAATTCTAAGCTTAGATTGTCAATGGCAAAGGACTGTGGGAGTTGCGGTCCAAAACATCTGGAGGGCCAAAGTTTCGGCATGCCTGATCTAATTCTTTGAAGCTACAGTGCATCTGGGCCAACTGAAGGTGAAACTGGGGTTAAACAGAGCCCCAGTAAATACTCCACAAATCTTGTGAAAAGCAAGCTAAGCAGGTAAAAGTGAAGCCAAAGAAGAGGACTTTTTTGGGGGGGGGGACAGGCAGGAAAACCACTCAAAGAACCTGTACTCATGTGAGCCTCTTGAATGAGACTAAGCCCCTTCCCCAGAGTAAGTTTTCCAAAGATTTCCCCAAAACCTAAATCTAAAAAGGGGAGAGCTCCATGCTTACAGGAAAACACCTGAGAATCCCACTGCCTTTGATTTTGATATGGCAAAGAGAAATTTACTACAGGTGACTGTAATGAAGGATGAAGCTATCCTTTATGGAATTATCTCTCCAACCAAAGGTATAAGCAAACTTTTCTATCTCATTCCCATGGTAACAAAAAAAGAAAAGAAAAAGAAACATGGTGATGCCACACTGACTGGCTGGATGTAGTGTCACGCAGCTGCCATGGTGTTAATACACTGGCAGTTGAAAAGCAAACGCACGCAAACAGCATCACACTATGTTAAACAAGGGATTAATTGAATCTGCCAGATATGTTTAATGGGATGCATTCTTGACCTTTTCCAGGCCCACAAACACTGGCACACTGATATTCAACATGGCTTTAAGTTACATGTTCAGCTCCATGAATCACCACCATGCCTCCCTTTGTGAGAACAAAAAATGTGAGAACTCTTGATAACCACACTTATGGCAAGGCAGCCAACGGGTGAACTCAAGTACTTGCATTTCTTAGCTGAAGATAAAGGGATAGGTATCGACAGTTACGTAGATCCCCGGAGAAAGCTGCAGCCATAACAACCACGACGTGCAGATGGGCCTAGGAGACCAACTGAACCATCTTCTTTTCCTAAACTAGAACCTACTGTAGTGTGTTTGCAGCTGATTTATAAGCCATGCAGTAATACCTTGGGTTACGAGCATAATCCGTTCCGGAAACATCCTTGTAAACCAAAGCACTCGTATATCAAAGCAAAAGTCCTCATAATAAATAATGAAAACTGAGATGATTCATTCTGGGGTCCCAGAGACCACGTACTGTACACACAAAATGCCAAAACTCGCAAAAGAAGTTGTCTAAAAAGCCATGTCCTCATAATAGTTTAAGGAACCTGATTGCAGAATCTGCTCTGCTTGGGACTAACAACTGGATTTTATTCTGTGTTATTAATGTGACAATAATAATGTGCAACTCGTAGCCCTATACACACTTGACTAGCTGCCCCATGACAAGAAATGGTTTGAAAAATAAGAATGAATGTTGAAAACAAATTAAATAAAAGTATAAATATAAAGAAAAACAAAACCCTAACCCGCACTCTCCTTTGAAAACTTTCCTGGCTGGTGCACAGGAGACCCCCTTTCCTCTCTACTCCCTCTGCTTTGGTGGTGGCCTGAGATATAACATTCCAGTCATTCTTTCACAATCCAGCAGGGAGGGAGAGAAAGAGCACCCATTGGCTCACTTATGATCAAGTGACCTGCTCCAGTGCTTGTACTGCAAGACACTGCTTGTTGATCAAGGCAACATTTAGAAGAAGTGTTTACTCGTCTTGCAAAACACTGTTAAACCAAGGTATTACTGTAATCTTAGTTAACCAAGGTATTACTGTAATCTTAGGTTTCTGATTCAACTTGAAAATGTGGTAAAATTCTGTTCTGTGCTTGTCATAAAAATACCAGTTTACCTAGTGGCTACAAATGCACCATGGCAATTCACCGCTTAACAAATGACTGTAGGAGCTGTTTACAAGAGTTACTCTACCCTAACTTAACTATGGATTAACACAGTGTTTTTCAACCACTGTTCCGCGGCACACTTGTGTGCCGCGGGATGTTGCCTGGTGTGCCGTGGGAAAAATGTTTGACCCCACCCTCGGCCAGCAGGTGCGCCGCGCTCCTCAGGGGGACACCCTCCACTTTTTAAAATCTCTCTCCCTTTTTATTTTTAAAAGCCCCTTTAGCTGCTTCCCTCCCTCCTAAGGATGGAAGGAGCCGAAGTTTGGCGCGCGCAGCGGGGGTCGGGGTGGTGGTGGTGGTGGTGGTTGCAGCAGCGGCGGCGGCGGCGGCGGGAAAGGTGGCTTCTTGGCCGGGCGGGGGGGATGGTGCCGGCCGCGCGTGTGGCGCCCAGAGTGAGCCCGCCGCGAGTTTGGGGCTTGCCCGATAGCGACCGGCACCGGTGGAGTGGAGTGCCGTGCAAAGGAGGAGGAGGAGGGCTGAGGAGGAGCATAGGCGAAGTGTGTGTGTATATCTCTCTCTCTCTCTCTCTCTGGAGTGGGGGGGGCAGGGTCCTTTTTAATTGGCATTAACGCTTCCCTTCCAAGACACCGGGGGTGTTGGGGGTGGCGGCAACGGGCGGCTGCCTGGGACATCATGCTCGGGGATGGGTGGCCGGAGTGAGCAACCAGAGGAGGAGCGGGTTTGATCGAAAGCAGGAAGAGAGCAAGTCGGGTTGCAAGGCAAGGGAGACTTGGGTGTGAGTGGGGGGAAGGGGGGGGGAGAGAGAGACCCGCCAGCTCTTGCTTCTCTCCCCCCCCCCGCCAGCCAGCAGCTGTCAGGTTGCGAGGCCTTTTTAACGAGCTGGAAAAAAGGCGGCATTGTGCGTGGCGCGCGTGTTTGTAAGGGGGGGAATTTGGCATTTTAACATTTTCTAATGGTGGTGTGCCTCGTGATTTTTTTCATGAAACAAGTGTGCCTTTGCCCAAAAAAGGTTGAAAAACACTGGATTAACAAACCAACTCTCCCCCATGCAATGTTTTGCACATTTATAGCAATGCCTAAAACTTTTAAACTCCTGTGTAAGAGAACTTCTGTACTACTTTCCACTAACTTACCCTTACACCCCACTGTCTCCACTTGCGTGCTTGACAATGCAACAGAGGGATGCCCTTCACTTAACGCTTTGCTCTGCAATTGAATGGGTTCACTCTTGTAACTATGGCCGCAGTCCTACCAGCATTTTCTGCATAGTTTCCTGGTGGTGAACTGCACAGAAAAAGATCGCGTGCTAACTGCAAAGAGAAGTAAATTCCGGTCCCGGCCAACCACGCCCCTGGAACAGGAGTCTCAGCGAAGGTTCTGAAACCACCGCCAGGGGCTGGATTTAGAAACTTCGCTCGAAAATGCTTGCTTATTTGCTTCTGTAAACATGGCAGGACCCCAAAAATACGCAGTAAAATCTGTTGTCCCCCTTTTTCGGCAGCTTCCCAAAGTTAAACACCACAGAGGTTTGGAAAGTAGAGCTGGAAAGAAGGGGAAAAATGCGAAGTAGACAGGTAGAGATGGAACCAGAATAGGAAAATACGATGCAGAAGAGAGGACACTGACTGCTCATTAAAAACCACGTGACCACTTGAAAAAAATAGGCATGAAATTTATATACGCAGAAAACTATGGTAAGACCACAGCCTAAGCTACCATGGAAAAAACATCAGCAGCTGGAAGAAACCAGCAACGATGGAAGGCAGCCACGTCAAATGAGACATGTAGACTCGGTGCCCTTGTGTATGTCTCTGGGAATAAATAAATGAATAAATAAAGTTAACAAATCCTGATACACTGAAAGTAGTGGCTATTGATTTTACACTGCACGGGGAGCTTTTGATTAACATTAATCCCTTTGTTTAAAGCTGTGCTATAAAGTTGCATCCAGGCTTTAAAAAAACCCCAGGAACTAGTGGTCTCCAAAAAGTCCAATCATCCACAACCTTGCTCAGCTTTTACAAAATCTTGGCTTTATTTATTAAGCCAAGGTCAGATTAAGTTCAATTAAATAAACAGTGGTTGCCTCCATAGCTAAAATTGAGACTATTTCAAGCAGCTCAAGTTTTTAATTCATCTCCAGATGACCTCTGTCATTTATGTTGCATTTTTTGGTGGTGGTGGTGGTGGTGGTGGTGGAATACATATGTACCTGTATATGCATTTGATATGTATGGATGCATAGCTGGGTGTATACTGTATAACGGTACATAAATATCTATTACATTTTTGAAATTCAGGGGCAGAGGGAGAGCCAGCCACTGAAAATTAACACGTTGGGCTATACTTATCACCAGCTAAGCCCTTCTTGCCTTGGAAATGAATCCATCTGCTCCTTTGGTGAATGCTGCGCTAACAAAAAACAATTGACGAATTCATGAGTTAGTCAATGATACACTGATGCGGACATAATAAAGCCAAACAGAAGGACCAAAGACAGAAGCGCCTAGAACAAGAGGGCCTCAGATAGCTAGATAGGAAGCTGATGTCAGAAGAGTTAGATAAACGGAAATGAATGAAACCCGTTTTATGAAATTCATGATGTAGATAAATCTGTTTGCTGAAATGAAGGCAGTTGTGATCTCACCCTCCCTCTCTTCCTCTCTCAGTTTTTTTTAAAAACATAACCCATGTCTGGATGACAGGAGTACATAAGAAGCTATATAAAGCTTAAATAAAATTGTCCAAACACACATACACAGGCAGACACACGCATACTGTCACACACACATGCCTTTGAAAGCAAAGCCTTCAAGGATTAATCTGCAGTTTTTCAACCTTAGACTGTTAGAAAGACACTCATGCTTTGTGTTAGCCCATAAATTGAGAGGCATATGCTACCCTTGATCTATGCACAGAACTCCCGTTGAGATTAATGGGACTTGCATGTTATTTTGGAAGTTGCTTGCAAAAAAAGGGCAAATTAAACCTCTTCATTAAATAGGGAACAGGCTGTTTTAGAAGGAAATCTTATTTCCCCTACCAGAGTGTTAAGGTTCCCCCCTCGGGGTGGGAAGGAGAAAGGAGCATTTCAAACAACAGCTGTTTTAGCGGCATTATGACCAGCAAGATATTTTGTAGGTATCCAATCTGTATGTTTGGGTTCTATGCTCAGAAATGTCAGTAAAGGGAAAAATTAATATATATAGGAATAAGAAAGACAACAAAAAGCATTCACAAGCTATTCCTATGTCTGGCGTAGAGAGAACGAAGAACAGTTTCATGCGATAGCCATGCAGCATTCCACCACTGGGCTCTCTTGGTAAGGGCACCATGCACCACCATGTCATAGATGCATAGAATAACTAAGTTGGAAGGGTCTTCTAAGACCTCCAGACTTGAATAGCTCATCAAGGTACCACATATACTCAAGTATAAGCCATCCCAAGAATAAGCTGAGGGCCTAATTTTACCACCCAAAACTGGGAAAACGTATTGACACAAGTGTAAGCCAAGGGCGTTTTTTTTAAAGTTATACTCAAGTATATACGGTAATCTGGGGGACCTGTAAAGGGGCTGCGGGTAGTAATTGTGCTGGGAGTGTGGAGGCAATTAGGTAGTTAATACCATACAGTAAACTCCATGATTGCCTCCACAGTCCCTGCACAGTTGCCAATACTAAGTTATCAAGCTCCAAACAGAGTGCCCCTAAACCTTCTCATTGGACTCATATAGGAAGCAGAAGCACTGCTATCGCTCACCTGATCAGGACTTGCCCTTTGCTGCTCTCCCTAAGTGGTCTGAGCACCTGTGTGCTGTGTCGTTACAGTCGTGACTGACTCTTCGTGACCCCATGTCCATGGAGTTTTCTTGGCAGGAATACTGGAGTGGTTTGCCAGTTCCTACTCCAGGCGCCTACAGCACCTGGTATTCCCTGGTGGTTCTCCATCCAAGTACTAACCAGGGCCAACTCTGCTTAGCTTCTGAAATCAGGCAAGATCGGATATGCTTAGGGCATCTAGGCAGCTGTTCTGAGCACCTAATTTTACCCCCCAAAAACCTGGGAAAACTTATTGACTCAAGTATAAGCTGAGGGCTTTTTTTAGTTATGCTCGACTATATACAGTAATCCGGCTGGGAGTGTGGAGGCAAGAAGGGAGTTAATACCATAGAGTAAACTCCCTGATTGCCTCCACAGTCCCTGCACAGTTGCCAGTACTACCCTCAGCCCCTTTAGAGCTTCATAACTAAGTCCCATTGCCCCCATATGTTTCCAAATTTCAGGGGGTTCCCTAAAATCGCTTTCTGAAGGTACCCCTGCTACGTTGGAGTCCCAAGGTAAGTAAATTTTGATTGCATATTTTTAAAATAATTTTGAGTGTGTAATTTTGAGTGTGCACTCACAAATAATAAGTACCTTGAGGGGGGGGAAAAGTTCCAGCCTCATTGAGAATCTGTTCCTTCAGAGCAAAATGAAAACAGGGCATTTCCCCCCTTTCAACAAGCAAGAAGAAGAGAAGGATGGAAGATCCCAATGATTCCATGTGACAAAGTCACTAGGAGTGCAAGTCACATGATCACCAGGAGGTCTGTGGATCACAGCACCAGGAAGACCTACAACATAGGCACACCTCAACATAGCAACACCTCAGGCACAGCCATTAAAAGTTACTTTTTGAAACTAAAGCTCAAAGACTGGTGCTTGCTATGTCCTGCTATGAGTATGTGCTCCATCATTCATTCTGAAAGGGATGAACATTGTCCACACAAGACGCTATTCCAGATGTTGGAATCCTCGGTACCTACAGCAGTCTCGCCCTCCTCAAGAATGCATGGCTGGATCTAGAGAGTGGTCATTCACAAATTGTGCTTTTTTGGCTTTTTGAGTTCCAGGCAGTCATTTTGGATTGAGTATTCATGATAACAACGGCACTGATAAGGTCAGGATGACATGAACCTCTTCCTCATGCGCCATGTCCTTGTTAGCGTTAGCAATCAGTAGCCTGAACTGATTTCTGTCTAAAGCTATTCTAAACAGAGTGGTTGTGCTCACTGTGGGCCATTGGCTTAAGTTCTCCAGCTAGAATGTTCTTCTATAACCCGGGCCACACTTCGCATCTATTTTTCCTTGAGGGATAACCTGCAGAAGATGGTCTTATTACGCATTATGTGTCTGAAATGCTGCAATTTCCTTCTCTTTACAGTATTGAGGATTTCTAACTTTTTAATCATGTAATATAACACATGAATAAAATACATGACAGCATGAATACTCACAAAATCTCTGAGTCCTCAGCACTATGAGACACCCTAGTCCACAATGCAAAAGGATATCTCAAGACACTAAGATATCCTAGTGGAAAAGCTGTCTAATGCTGAAGAATCCATCCGCAATATGCGGATGCAGGTGGGGGGGGCACAATTTTAAACATCACACACTGCTTCCCAGCACCCTGGGGTGTGTGGGCGGATAGTGCGCAATCTTTAAAAAGGGCTCTCAGCTGCAGAGTCGAGCTCTTGGCTCCGTGGCTGAAATCCCTTTTAGCATCGTGCGTCACCAGCCCGCACCCCCCTCCCCGGGGTGCCAGCAAGCGTCGCACAACGCCAAATGGGCTTTTGGCGGTGGAGCCGAGCACTCAGCTCCGCAGCCAAGAGCCCTTTTTAAAGATTGCCCACCGCCCACCCGCAACCCCGGGGTGCTCGGAAGCAGTGTGTGGTGTTTAAAATTGTGCCCCCACCCACCCGACCTGCATCCGCATATCGCAGATTTTCAGTGATCGTGGGTCAGGTGGGTCCCTAACCCCTGTGATAGATGGGGGTTACTGTACTTCAAAGGCCAGATGCAGGGGAGTGGTATCAGGAGATAGATATCTAGTTTCATGAGATCCCAGAGGCAATGGGTGGGGCCACTGTGAGATACAGGAAGCTGGATTGGGTGGGCCTTTGGCCTAATCCAGCATGGCTCTTATGTTATTATGATTTGAACCCAAGTTTTTTTTTCTGGCTCAGGAGCCCCATTTTTGGTCATGAGGGTACCGTGACTTTTGCTCCGCCCGATCTTCTCTACTCATGCCTCAAGAAAAGGGGATGGGGGTGGTGGGGTTAGGTCATGGACGGAGGAAACTTACTGCAGCCTGCCTTGTAACTGAATCCAGGTGGAAGGAGGAATCCCTGCTGGGCTGCTGCTGCTAGAGTCCGCTGGTCTGGAGGGAATACCGGGATCATTAATGGCGGTAGCTGACCCTGGACCTGCTGGGCAGAAAAGGTGACCATCAAATCAGGTGCCACGGTTTCTCTTGCACACTCCACTTCCTATGGGGCTCCAAGGCATAATTTGGAAACATTATCTTTTTTATTTTTATTACAACAATATTTTCCAAAATAGCATAGCAGGCATACCCTCATTCACCCAGTACTGTACCAATCAACTGTCCTTGTTTAGGAAAACTTTCTCGGTTTCTTTACAGTCAGATGCTCCTAGGTGGTTCAATAAACAATTAGTTGAAGCCCTCTATGAAGTAGCACTGCCTCCCATGATCAAAACATCCATTTTCTCTTAAAGGCATGGGCCGTTTTAGGCCATAGACCATCTGATGGAATTGAATGTTATCTAGATTTTTCAGATGTGTGTATTTGCGTGTGAGAGTGTGTGTGGTTAGGATGGATAGGGTTTGGAGGCATGAGGTCAGAGAGAAATTAAAGTTGGGAATTAGTTACAATCACAATAGCAACTAAGTTATCAAGAGTGGCCATTTGCAAACCCACTGCAGCTGATGGCACAAATGTACCACGATATAAGCCTATCAACATATGTTATAGGTTAAGAAACCTTCATCTGCTCAGCACGCTAAAACAAGCAACGAGGCACCTCTGGTTGAGATGCCCAGAACGGCATCCTTTGTTGTACTTTCCATTGCATTGAATGTCTTTCCTACTGAGACTAGGTGCATTCCTGACACAGGGTGTTTCCACCACCCTACCTGTTCAGCGTGGTGTTTCCCTAACCATTATCTTAATCACTATGCTACCAATGGAAACAAAATGTGTTACACTAAGTGAGAAAACCTTCTGCAATGATCATTATATGTCTTTTATTGTCCAAGGAATCCCCACCTCTCGCAATATTTTACATGTATTGTCTAGTCTGAACCACACTGGCTCAACTAAATGCTAGATTTGAAGAGGCATCACCTCCACCAGAAAATACAGTGGACCCTCATATAACAAACGGTTTGTATAACATAAAAATCTGTACAACATAAAAATTTCGAGAGTTAGGGGAAATTTGCTTAACAGAATTGTCTATGGTGTGAATCCGTACAACATAAAAATGGTCGCAATTAGACATTACAGTACTCTGTTTTCAATGCATTCCTATGGGAAATTTGTATAAAGAAACATTTGCTTCCTATAATTTCACTTGGAACGAATTAATTCCTTTATACAAGGTAACACTGTACAGTAGGACCCCGGTATCCGCTGGAAATTGGTTCCAGACCTTCCCGTGGATAATGAAAATCTTGGATAAGAGAGAACCCCTGCCCACCCACCTCCAAACTGCTGTTTCCTGACAGTAGCTTGCTTTATGACTGCTGTTTGTGACAATATGTTGCTTTACAGATGCTATTTGTGACAATAGCTTGCTTTACAGCTGCTGTCTGTGGCTGCTGAATTATTATTTTTTTCCTCTGCCAACCATGGATAACTGAATCAGTGGATAATGAATCAGTGGATATCGGGGTCCTACTGTATACTGAATGGATAGCTATATGGCCTGTTTGGAAAGAGAAAGGCACAACTTGCTGAGATCCTGTTTATTTGTTTGTTTGTTTCTATTTTTATCCAGCTTATGTAGTAGTCAGGCCACTACTCTGTTGCTTAATGTTGTAAGTGGCAACTTTGAATCAACTGAACTTCTGGAGGAGTTGGTGCCCCAAATCTCCTCAAATCAGTTGGCCCACTTGAGTCAAGACTCCCTATACTTAGCAGGAGAAAGAAAACAAAGCATTACAGCCCAGATACCGAACTAGAACTTCCACAGCATATATTCTTCTTCGTTTCAAGGTATTCCCAAGTGGATGAGCTGGTTACTTTGAAAATATAGCATCAGCCTTCAAGTTTCAGTTCAACAGTTGGCACAATTCAGTGTACTGTCATCCCTACAACAGTGAGATGCACAATATTTTTATTTAAGAAATAGTCTGTTCTATGCAATGGTGACCCTAACAGGATTTTTGAGATATATGAGATCTTCTAGTAGGTGCCACCTATCTACCCATGGGTGGGAAACGGAACCTAGCCCTTCTGAGTATTATATCTATTGCACTGTGCTGGCTCTTATTTAGAAAATGATGGTAATTTGAAATTTGTAGTTAACATATGCAGGATATGTTAACATATGATTACATGCAAATCTATGTGCTCTTTTGTCTTTTTTTTTTGTCTTCTTTGTGGTGATGTTTAAGTGACCACACGTTTCCCAATGCAATTGGCTTCTGCTTCTCCATTCACATCCTTGTTATTTTTTATTTTTTATTTTTGCAGTCCAGTTCCATTTTCCCCTTTTGAACAATCATTTGGGTGCCTGCTAAATAATAATACAGTGGTCCCCCGCCTATTGCGGGGGTTAGGGACCTGACCCAACCCACGATAATTGAAAATCCATGATATGCGGGTGCAGGTTGGGTCAGGCCTGAGGCACCTAGCTGGGGGCTTTTATATTTACCCCCAGCCTGGCGCTACTGCAAACGGGCCTGCAAGGGCCTTTCTGGGCCTTTGGGGGACTCCAGAAGGCTTGGGAAAACCCTCACAGGCCCGTTTGGGGCAGCGCTAGTAAGTAAGGGAGGCCTGAAACAGGCCTTTCCCCCCTTACCCCAGGGGGGCTTTTTCCATATACTGCGGTCCTGCGATATAGCGCGACCGCAGTATATGAACCGCGAATGGGCGGGGGACCACTGTAACTACTGTACTCAGTGCAACGTAACCTGGTGTCCTGAGATGGGCAATCTTAATGACTCTGCAATAATGCATTTCTACCTCAATTTCTTTTTCTTTTTCTTTCTTTCTTTCTTTCTTTCTTTCTTTCTTTCTTTCTTTCTTTCTTTCTTTCTTTCTTTCTTTCTTTCTTTCTTTCTTTCTTTCTTTCTATTTTCTTATTTTTTAAAAAAATGACAAAGAAACTCCACTCTCCTTTTAGAACAAAAATGAACAGCCAAGTGGAATCTTTGCATCGTATTCTTGGGCAGAGAGCCACAGAACTTGTTTTTTTTTTATTTTTCTAAAAAGAGGGTTCCAAGGATGAAAGTGACTTTGCCAAGCAGAGAAGCTTCAAAACAGAACTCAAAACACTAATAGAGAGACAGATGGCTCCACTGAAGGCTTTGCTGCCAAAAAATAAAAATAAAAAATACATTTAAAAAAAAAACACACACACACACACACATTAAAAAACCCCTAGAAGTGATGTTATTGAAGCTGACTGGAAAGTTCTCTGATGACTACAAATATGCTTGTCCCATTTCAAGTGTTAACTCTGCCTCCGGGGCTAATATAAACTAAAGCAACACACACACACACACACACACACACACACACACACACACACACACACACACACACATACACACAAATGCACAGTCTCTGCCAAGCCCACAAGGTAGCACAAGTCTGTACTTGATTTCAAGTGACTTCTGGAGGCACTAACAAATGCCTTACACTACATTATCCTTGTTTAGGAAGAGAGGAGTGAGTTCCTAGGAAAATGAGATTCCTCCTCCTTTTACTTTATTTTATGGAGCATTGTCCCATTTTCATATGCAAGTTCTCTACTTCCTGTACAAACAGGGTTACGAGGGAGGGAAACCCACACTCTCTTTTTGGCTTTCGAGGAGAATACCCAGCTGAGGTATGAAAAGCAGAAAGGTGAGGAGGACGGTTTGCATGGAGACTGAAATAACTCAGTCAAAACAATGCAACTTTCGTTCCCAGCTGGAACGCAGGGCGAGGGAGGGGCGTTAATACCTGCGCTTCATTTCCTTTCTAAAGTAAATACAGGCTCATGTAATTTCATTGTTATCAAAATAGTACAGGAGGAGGAAATGTGAACTGAATCCACATGATGGTTGATTTGGCCTAAACGCGATATTTATTTTTGAGAAGGAAAAACAACAGTACTAAAAGAGAGAGAGAGAGAGAGAGAGAGAGAGAGAGAGAGAGAGAGAGAGAGAGAGAGAGAGAGAGAGAGAGAGAGAGAGAGAGAGAGAGAGAGAGAGAGAGACTGGATTGTTTACCCGAAATTGTTGCTAAGTTACAGTTGCGCAAAGTGATGCAAATAAAGAACTTTCAAGATCCATTTTAAAGCTCCATCAATTGTTTTTCTCTTCTCCCATTTATTTACTTGCTAAATATATCCCCTGAATAACTTGTTGATCCTAGATTTAGAGGGTTTTTAAAAGCATCATAAGAACTTCTAATCAGGATAGTTCTAGAACCTGCCATATCTTCCCCCACCCCCATCAATATAGTTGTTGCTTTTATTCACACAAAAGATGTTAGGGCAAAACACACACATAACATGCAGGCCACAGGTATTACTTAAGGATCTCAGAACAGGCACAACGAAAGAGGGTACCTCTTCCTCTAAAATTGGCTGAAGGCAGGCATGTCCAAAGTCAGGCCGGGGGCCAAACATGGCCCGTTTTCAAATTCTGAGTGGCCCATGGCTTCTTCTCCCCACCAGCTCAGCCTGTCATGCATCCTCGCCAGCTGACCCCTCCCCATAGCGGATGGAGGTGTTAGTTTGCAGTTTAATGGTTTGCCTGCCCTCCCTGCCTCTGTCCATCCCCCCATCCACCTGCCCAGCCTGCCCACCCCAGCTCCGTTGATGCAGCATCATCCCCTCCTCCTTGCATGTTATAGAGACTTGTCCAAAGTCCGACCCAGGGGCCAAATGTGGCTGAATGGTCGGCCCCCACACATTTTCACCTCACCAAATCTGGCCCTCCTTGCAAAAAGTTTGGACACCCCTGGCTTAAGGGCTGAACTCCCAGCCAGGATGATCAAGCAAACAGAATAAATTCTTGCATTCTAGGGAGTTTGATAAAGGAGATGAAAATTGTCAAGCTCCAAAACCCAGCAGAGGCCTTGCAGGATTTTAACCCTGATCTGCCCAAAGGTCCCCTGCAATGCTTCTCCTTTCCAAAGCAGGGGAAGAGAAATCTATGATACTTTCATTAATAGCTGGTATTTCCACACAGCACACGTTGGAGCATACAGCTTCCAGATGCTTCTTGAATGCAGCTACAGAGAAGCTGCGATCCATTGCGGAGCGCTGCCAAGGTAAGTGACTCAACAAAACATTTGTCAGTGAACAGAAAACAGGTGTGAGGTGCCTTGACAGTGGTCCCTCTTTGCTTTTCAGAGCAGTTTCTCAAGCAGAAAAGGCAGTCCCTCGTGCTCCACAAAGCATCACTTTAGTTCTGAAGACGTGAAGAAGAATTTGGCATAAACGTGAAAAATATAGGCTGACCCAGGAGAAAACCTATTTAAGCCTTAACTGCCAGAACCACAACATTCTCCCATGCTCATGAAGAGGAATTAAATAGATGTAGGTTTAAAGCGGTGTACTGGCTTCTTTAACATTTCCCAAAGACAGGAATGCCCACTGATTTCAAAGAGTGGCTCATTACATCCCTTGATATAAAGGGTTTCCATTGTAAGAAGAGATTTGTGTTATCAGATCAAAGACCTTCTGCTCCAGCACTATGGCTGGAATCCACTTTAGACTTAGGCAGTTACTTCACATCCTACCTTGTTCCGCGATTAGGTTTGTACCGTGACAGTGTTCGCAGTCACGTGGTTTTGTCCCTGTTCAGTCCCTGTTTCCGTTTACTCACAGGTGTGATTACTTGTCTCGTGACAACTGTTACTTCACAGTCCTGTTCCGTGACAAATTCTGAATTTGTCTTGCTTTCTTAACCCTTTTAAAAAATATCGTAAGTAAAACTTTTTTGATATTTCGATTTACTGGTCTTCTGGGATTTACACGTCAATGCTACAGAATTCTCAGTACTTTCTTTAATAAACATTTGCACTGCATGGTGTTTCCCATATAGAAACTAAAGTTGAATGCCGCTTCATCTGCTGACCACTAGGTGGATACTGGTTGTTGTGTGACAGTTGTTACCACACAGTCCCTTGTCTCGGAATAGGAACCGGGAACAAACCATGACAAGAGAATTCCCCAGCCCAGGGGCAGGTATGGCTTGTCACACTCTGTTCCCAGTTCTGGGGGTGTGGTCGAGACAACTTTTTGCTGTCATGCTATGGAGTTGAAATAAGTTTTTTTTGTACCAGTCCCAAGCGGGACAGCAAGGAGGGATGAACTGGATGTGAAGTAACTGCCTTAATTCATAAGGGTTTACTTAAATGTTCACCCCCCCCCCATTTACCAACTGATTCTATGAGTCAACTGTAAATGGGCCTTAAATCTAGGATTGGGCCCCTGTTTCCCAAAGTGGGCAACTAGATCCCCCTAGGAAGCCCACAACCCAGCCAAGAGTGCCTTAGATCACTTTCTTGTTCATCAGTAACTGACCTTCAGAGGCAGACTACTCTCCTTTTCTTGCTAATGGATAGCCAACAGGATCAGGAGTGTTCAAAGCCTCACGTATGTCTGCGTGCGATTCCCCTTTTAAAACCATTCAGATGGGTGATTGTTGCTACTTACTGGGACTGCGAACTTCCCAGACTTTGTATATTATACTTCCTAGACTACAGCTCTCATCGTCCCTCAAGGTAAAAGGTCAAAGAAGAGCAATACAAGAAGTTAACTTCTTATCCACTCTGGTGATTTTCATGTGACCAAGTGCCTCCTTTTTAAAATCAGGTCTTGATTTCTACTTCTAGAAAAGTTATGTTCAAAGATAGGTCTTTAAACATGATTTTTCACAAAAATATCTGTACCCATACCAATCTATTTATGCAGATCAATGCCAAACAGACTACTTCAGGCCCATAATCTGTAGTTGGTTCTAAACTAGGGCTGCATTTAACTTGCAATACAATTCTATATACAGTATGGTTCTCAAAAGTCACATGGAATACAATAGATCCTAGGTAAATGGGTATAAGTTTGAAGCCTTTTTCATTTCTATTAAAATTTGCATCCCACATTTATGGGCAAATGGTATCTTACAACATGTTTAGATAAACAAAAAAATAAATTAAATTAAAATGCAATCAAAATACACTTGCAAGGTGGCTTACAATATGTTCAGGTAAACAACATAACAAAACAATACAAAATATAATAAAAAATTATCCACCAACAATAAAAAACACCAGAAGCAGATTAATTAAAAACCACTTAGTTACAAATTAATTAACAGTTTATTTGTATATATGTTTACTCAGATACAAATCTTATGGCATTCCATAGGACTGATAGGTAGAAATATGCCTTATGGCAAGTTATATCATTTTTCATTTTAGCTAAGAGGTTGGGAGGGATCAAACATGGACCTTGGAAGGCTCTTTGATCCCCAACACCAAGTAAAATTTTGAAAAGCGACTCCAGGGCACTAGAGTACTTTTAGAACTTGTCAAAAATTGTTACCACGTCCCTTATATATATGTGAAGGTTCTCAGCCATCCTGGTGAGCTAATCTGGAAGTTGAGTCATGGCAACTGGATTTCTTTTCTTGAGAGACTGAAACATTGAAGATGTACATATATTAGACAGAGAGGACAGGTGGTTTGAGGGAAGCCATTCATGTGAGTATTGAAAACCCCTCTCTCAATAGAGGTGGGGAGGGCCTCAGGCACAATCTGTCTGCTGTTTATCAAGCAGCCATTTCAACAATCCCCAGACAAATTAAAAAAAAACTTCACACCTCCACCAACAAGGCCATGGCTAACGACTCATACTTTATGGGTCTTGGGAAGGTTGTAAAGGTGGGACTTTCACACACCTTAGGCCATTATCCACCTAATGAGCCTATGGAGACTATGGTCCACTTAACGAACCCACTCAGGCCATTGTTCATCTTATGAGCCTATTTCAGACACGAGGTCAAAGTGAACTATAAAATAGAGGACTCACAACTAGCTTTTCTTAGACTGATGAAGCTGTTTGGATGAGCAACGAAACATTTCAATCTATCAAGAAAAGAAGTCCATTTACCATGACTCAACTTCCAGAAACACACCCCTTATACTTTACCCCACATTTCTGAACCACCCCCTTTTCATCAAGAATTTGGGTGAGCGAGCAGACTACAGGATGGGCCCTGGAAAACTGTATGTTGCCCATCCATGATCTGGACAACTGTTTCCCAACCTTGGGTCTCCATATGTTGTTGTACTACAAATCCCAGAAATCATAGAATCATAGAGTTGGAAGAGACCACAAGGGCCATCTGCTCCAACCCCCTGCCATGAAGGAACCCCTGTCCTGGCCAGAACAGCTGGTGGTGAAGGCCTCTGGGAGTTTTAGTCCAAGAACATCTGGGGATCCAAGGGTTGTGATTCACTGATTTGGATAAATGGCCATAAGAGGATACAATAAGACTATACAGAATCTGTTCCTGAGATTACCTATACTTCTGATAATGCACTGATAGCATAATACTCATGTGGTTTCGAATCCTAAAACATTGCCTTAATAGTGCTCAGTTATGTGTAGTTTCAGCAGGTTTTCATATTTATTCTTCTTAAATTCCCAACCTCTAGCTTTGAGACCGACTGGCCTCTGATAGAAATCTGGATTATATTTGCTCAAATTCAGTGACCAGGGCAATATCCTGAAAGTGCACAGGCTCAGTGACTCTACTTGAACTAGTTGGGTTTGAGATTCTGTTGGATATGAGTTGATTGGATAAGTCGTTCTAAAGGTGGATTGATCTATCTGTTTATATTCCATTCCCTCTAGGTGTATTAATAAAAAATCTGCATGTATTTGTTCACTTTGATACATACAGTTTTTTATACTACATGAATAAAAATGGATTCATAGTATTTCTAAATGTGTTTTCTTTCAGAATGTGTATCTCTAAAGATCCTAGCCAAAAACCTGTTGGTAAGCATAAACTATCTTTTGGTCTGTTCCTCCCTGGTAAACTTATTTGTAAAAAGGAGGAGTGAGTTTGTAAAGGGAGTATAAATGAGTAATTTCCAAGATGTAACATAACTCGTGGAATCAAAGTTAACTCCACCTGAGTAGCAAGTAACATTTTCAAACTATGTGTTCAAGTCACGAAGATTTTAAAAGGCATGTTTAGAGGTCTTTTGCCCTTTTCTTGCTAAATGGATGGGAACAAAAGCAGAATAAAGAACAACACGACAAGTTATTGCATTGAGTACACGTTACATTTTTGAAGACTAAGTCACAACTATAGTAAGCCCACTGAATCAAGGGGATTTGGTCAGTCAACTCCCTTGTAAGTGCCATTGATTCAATTGGCCAATTCTTGATGAGACTATGGCTGCAGTCTCACTAAAGTGTTTTGCACATCTTAATTTGATGCATAGTTTTTTTTCCGGGTGGTCACGTGGTGTTTGATGCACAGGTAG
The DNA here is from genome assembly GCA_037367245.1 of Phrynocephalus guinanensis. Classification (NCBI taxonomy): domain Eukaryota; kingdom Metazoa; phylum Chordata; class Lepidosauria; order Squamata; family Agamidae; genus Phrynocephalus; species Phrynocephalus guinanensis. Next base: position 96,705,905 of record CM074740.1, on the reverse strand, counting down.
TGTCCTGTTGACAGGGTAGTATTTTACTGCTCTGTGCCCATCTCTACTTGCTTACTGCACATCTTTTTCCTTTTGGGGGGCTCGATTTTCTAAGTCTCCATTGTAGGAAGTGGCAGGAAAAGGGGTTCGAAGCTAATTACTGCGTATTTTCTGGGGGCGCACCTCGCTAGAGTAGCAAATAACTGCGCATCTTTGCGCAGTTAAACCAACCCCTAGCGGTGGTTTAAAAAACTTTAGTGAAAGTGTGCTTCCAGGGGCGTGGTCGGTCAGGGCACCAAATTACTTCCCTTTGTGGTTAGGACGCAATCTTTTACTGTGCAGTTCACTGTAGCAAAAATGCGCAGAAACGCAGGTGAGACCGCGGCCTTTGATAAACAACAGGATTTCGGCCTGTTAAGTACTGGCAGTTAAGAAACGAGAGTATACAATTGCTGTCTGGAAGTAAGCTTCTAAGCTCTACTTAGGCTACTTTCATCTATATGAAAGGTGAGCACCATGTAAGTGGAATATAACCAGTGGGTGACCTTGGTTAGGCCAACGTCCAGATTCTAATTTCATCAGTAGCCCGGGGACACCTCCCTGCAAAACTCCACTCAAGGAAATCTTATCTGCAGCTATTTTGTATTTATGCTAACCTGTTTAACTTTTTAAATGCAGAAACACTGGTTATACACGTCATCTTTTCCCTAAAGTTGCATGTACCTTAATTGCCTTAACGATTTATGGAAATCTTCACTGGAACTGCATACTTCCTGTCTTCATTTGGGGTTAATTGGTATCCAAAATCAGTATTTTATTACTCTGAATGAAGAGTTCTGTAATCAGTCAAGGCAACTTAGGTAACAAAAAGCAAATTTAAACATAAATAAATGCTGCAAACCAACATTTGACAACGGAGTAATTTGAAACAATATGGATTTTTTTTTTAAAAAAACGGCCAACAGAACAAACCAGGGAAGCAACTGGGAGTCACGCTATGAATTTTCTGTAAGTTTAAAGGATATATGTGGTTTAAAAATATTTTGATGGGGAGATCTGAAACCTGAAAACATGGGCTTCCATGATGTCTTCCCCTGGAATAAACAAAGTAACCCCATCTATGTGAACCGGAAAACTGTGGCAGATTTGAACAAAATGTTCAGAATGAAATTTATGTAAAGTGTTAACAACAATAACAGCAGCAGCATGCTAAATTTGGCATTGAACCCGTGTTTTTCCTCTTAGTGGCTCATCCGTCCCCTGACTACCACCCCTTCTCAATTCACTGGCACAATCGATAGTAGATGGTGTGCCCAGCTGAGCCAATTTAATGATCCAGAGCTGGCCCTCCAAGTTACAGTATTAGAATCACAGAATCATAGAGTTGGAATAGACCTCAAGTCCAAGCCCCTGCCATGCAGGAACACCCCCCCCCCGATCACAGTACTCCCCACAGATGGCCATCCAGCATCTGCTTAAAAACCTCCAAAGAAGGCGACTCCACCACCCTCTGTGGTAGCATATTCCACTGCCGATCAGCTCTAACTGTCACGAAGTTCTTCCTAATGGTTAAATCAAATCTCTTTTCCTGTAGCTTATTTCAAGTTTCTAGCTTTCTCCCTTTTCATGAACACAGTGGCTAGGTGTTCCCACCTAAACAACAACTGTGGCTCGTTAGTAAACTGTGCAGTAAACTGATTACTGTACATCCTTTGCAGCAGATCTTGGTATTGTTCTGCAGAGTTTTTTTTTAAAAGTTAAGATATGTTTTACTTTCAATCTCTCTCTCCCCCCTCTCTCTTTTGACAAGTAGTTATCTCGTTAAGATAGCAGCATTTGCTTTAATTAACGTGTAGGCGGGCGGGCAAGAATGAGAGGTTATCTAATAGTATGTGGTGGGCAGCCATTCAAAGCTAGCACCCTTTTTCACAATATGTATTGGCACAGATACAAAGGGAAGTCTAGGGGAAGTCACTTACTTTAAGTGATATCCATCCATCTATTCAGGAGGGTGGGGGAAGGGGACTCCTACTTTATCCTGGAGGCAGAACCGGATTTAATCTTGTATAAAACACCGATGCTTGCGTTCTGTGGCTGGGCAGCCGGCCAACAAACTGCACTACTGTGTCTGCTTCCAAGTAGGATTTGAGTTTTTGGTTTCTCCAAAAGCAAGCACCTTCCCCTGACCTATCCGCGCTCCAAATCATGGCAAAGGATGGCTGTTTGAAGAGTCCCCCCCCCCGGGAGGGCACAAGACACTGATGTTTGGAAGCACATACAGTATATATGTCCACTGCACATGGTGGGATTTTGGGGCATTCAGGCTATGCAGCATAAGCCCTTCACATTTATTAGCTGTTTTTTTTTTTTTTAAAAAGGGACACTGAGTCACAGAATTAGCTACCCTTACAACTAGAGATGGGCACGAACCAAAAAAAAGTCAATTCATTTTGGTTCAGTTCATTTCATTTTTAACATTTTTTTTCAAATATTCATTTTGTTGGTTCGTTTTGTTCATTATTTGTTTCCCCCCGCTTTGCATGATTTAATCCATTTGACAGCGCACGGGTGGGAAAAAACATTCAAAAAAATAATTTAAAAAACAGATGACAACAACTGCACGAACTGGCCTGGCGGGCAGTCAGCTTTTTAAAAAAAAAACTTTTGCCAGGGCCCACATGCCTGATCTTTTATTTTATTTTATTTTATTTTATTTTATTTTATTTTATTTTTTACTGCTGACCATGGCCACATACCAGCTGTAGTGTGGCCGGTCGGCCTTTTTTTTTCTGGTCACCCCCTCCCTGCATTCAGGAAGACCAGACCTCCAGGAAGGACCAGCACCAGGTAGGAGACATCTCCGGCACCACCATTAATGAAACAAACAGAAATGAACCATTTTTTTCAGTTAGTTTCGTTTCATTCAAATCCACTCTGAGGTTCGTTATTCATTTTGTTACCACCAAAGAGGTGTTTTTAGTTACATGCAGTGGCAGGCACTTTGGTGCTGGAAGCTTGCGGTATCTTCCCCTCTGTGATGCATTTTTAAATTTCCTCCAAAGATTCCCTTTTAATCCCAGCCTGCAACTTGAGCCCCAGTTTTTCGTAAGAAAATCCCAGCTGGATCAACTCAACATTTTGCTTATTATCCAATGCAGGGCTTGGAAAAGCTCCTTTTTTAAAAACAGCAACAACTAACAACCTCCAGTCTGCATTGCTAGCAGACACTCTGGCTAGAGGTCTATGAGGATTAGCGCCTTCCCCCTGAAAACAAATTTCCAGATTCCACTGGGAAATCCAAGAACAAGGCATAAAGAGAAGAATTCCTTAATTTGCATTGAGGATGGGGGTGGGAATTTCTTACCTTCTAGATATTTGAGTACAACTTCTATGATACCTAACCATGCAACATCAGGGGCAATGGGTTATGTTGGTCACAACCTTTCCAGGCCAGTAGGTCTGGCATTATGTCTCTAGAAAATTCTGAAAGGTTTATGGGAAAATGGAGAAAAATTTTCCAATCAGTAGGGAATCTGCAAATCGTCAAGTGGACTGAGGGGGCGATCAATCCTGCCAGGTCCTTGCTGGTTTCAGTGGCTGAGACTTCACATTATAAACAGCTCAATCCTTACCAGACTCCTGCTTCTGTATTTATTACCAGAAAAGCTTCTGAACTGGTGCATTTAAAATTGAGAGCATCACTTATGGCTTTTGTAAGTAAATTAAAAATATTAAATGTTGGGGTAAAATATATCATGTCAGACCAATGGACTCTCTTGCTCCATGTTAGCAATGGCAACTTCCCTACCGTGGGTTCCTGTGGATTAAACCTCAAACCACAAGCATGGGAAGCATGTGCTCAATGACTGAGCTATAGATCTTTGCTAATTTATATTTATTTATTTATTTATTTATTTATTTATTTATTTATTTATTTACCAGATTTTTTAGCCGCCCCACTACCAAGAGGTCTCTGGGCGGCATACAACAAGTATTAAAAACTATAAAACAATAAAATTATTAAAACTATACAATACAATACAATTAAAATAACATACAATATCAATTTTAAGTTGTACAACTCTACTGCTCATGTGTACATCTGAGTAATCTAATTAAAATGCTGGCCAAACAGGAAAGTCTTTGCCTGGCGCCAAAAAGCCAAAAGTGTTGGTGCTAGGCGGATCTCCGTAGGGAAGCCATTCCAGAGTTGGGGGGCAACCGCCGAGAAGGCCCTGCTTCGACATGCCACCCCCCTTATCTCTTTGAGGGATGGCACTTTCAGCAGGGCCTCCTGGCCTGATCAGGCTCATATGGAAGAAGGCGGTTCTTTATTTAGCCAGGTCCTAGTTCTTACTGGTTCCTCTCTCCCCTCTCCATAGCTGCCAGTTCCTGGTCACAACATGGCTCCTTACACAGAGGACTGGAAATAATTACAATTAAATGAATACGCTTCAAAAATCTAATGAGCAGGAAGACACCAGCACTGGGGCCCCCGTTAGGTGGGGCCACCTGGACCTGGGAAATTTGCTTCTACTAGCTCCTCTGTAGACTAGCATGATTCTCCCTGGGGAGAATGCTGCCTGAGGTAATCCGGAACAGAGAACTTGAAGTCCAGGAATCCAGAATCCATACTGGATACAGAGCCAGCAAAGAAACCAGGCATAGGGGAATGGGGAATGGCAAGTAGGATACAGAGCCAGCAAAGAAACCAGGCATAGGGGAATGGGGAATGGCAACTGGGGAGGGGGGAGGCGGCAACTGGCCCCTGGGAGCTTGACTATATAAAAAAGGCTCTGGAGACAGGAAACAAGAGACTTGTAAGAAAGGAGAGAGACAAAGGAAGCCAAGCAGACACAAGACCTCTCTGCTGGCATGTACAGTTCAGGAGGTGGAAGGAGGAGGAGACTGGGGAGATGACTTGGGTGACCCCCCCCCCCCAAGAGGTATACCAGGTACAGGCAAATCCCCTAGAAGGGTCAGAACCCTCAGGAAACTGGCAGTATCAGGATGATCTCCAGACTGGGGCCATTGCAGCTGTTGTGAAGGGTGCCTCATGAAGAACCTGAGAGAGTCCCAAGTTTCTTCTGTAACCCACTTAACTGGGGGAGTGGGAAGGAAACACCAAGAGCAGAAATGCTGGCAGTGCAAAGCCTAGCCCAGCAAAATAGCTACAAACCAGCCATGGTGCTGGAGGAAGCTGAAGGAGCAGGAATGCACAGCCAAGGGACAAGAACTGGGGCAGCCATTGTTGTCCTTGGTGTGGACATACAACAAGTCCCTCTGAGGAGACAGACCGCCCCGGCCAACCTATTAAAGGGAGCCATAGTGGAGACAGAACTGGTGACAGCAACCGGAGGACTCTTGGACTTTAAGAAAAACTGGTAGGAAATGAAGGGAACTATTCTAAAGGAGACCCCTACAATTGTATAATTACAATAATTCCTGTTATTGAATCAACTTTAGTGTTGTCCATAGAGTAAAGGGAGGAGGAAAGTGGCCCACTGAAACTGCCAGGGCTGCTAGGGGTCACACTGGGTACACCTAAAAGAGTTTTCATCAGGGTGGCAGAGGTGCTAAATCTAGCCATCAGGCCGTACAATAAAATACAATACATGACTGAGTATACGGTTGGCATGCAATGATTTCAGCTTATACAGCTTTAATTGTTGCAACTGTTTAATGTCATTCCTGACCCATGATGACACATTCTGTAGTTTGACACTGAGTTGTTTGACAATCTCTCAAGGAAAAGAAATCCAGTTGCCATGACTCAACTTCCAGATAAACTCACCTGGATGACTGAGAATACTAGACATATTGATATTGAGTAATATTGCTAAACATGGCATTTTTAAAAACCCAGAGTTCATCTGCACTTGACAGCAGATGTAGAGAACAGAATGAGTAGTAATAAGCTTCAGGGTAGTTTTAAACAGGAGTAATAATATATACCTAATGCTATAATGTCTGTAATTGTTGTATAGGGACATGCATAACGAGAATGTCTTTATTTCTCTTCTTTTAGCTGTTAGGGCTTGTTACTTGCTACTTCCGCTTGGGAAAATGTATATATTAAACAGAGTTTCCCCCCAGGTTAACTGTTCAGTTTTTAAAAAGCAGTGGTTATGACCACTATGGACATCTCGGGAGAGGTTTGCCCACAGGGATGGGGGAACCTAATTTGCATGTCTCAGACTACAAAAGATTCCTCTCATTACTTGCTTTTCACACTTTGCATTTTGGTTTGGTTCTGCAATTCTAAAAGGGGGAGGAAAGCTTCAAGTGCATCCAATTTGGGGAAATAACATACAAAATGGCATCCATATGGAAAGAGTTTGAGAGAAATATATAGTACATGTTGAAGGAATTGTATATAAAAATGCCTACTGTAGAAAGATCTGTGTGCACCAAGCATGTAAGTAGACTTTTGCTCTGATTAACAAAATAAGAACAAAGCGCATACATGCAGAAAAGTAAAACTACACTTTGGTACAGTTCAAACATCACAGGGGGGAAAAAAGACAGAGATCCCCTTGCCCCTCCTTGTCAGAATCAACTATGGCTTTTTATTGCCTAGTTCTGTATAATCACTATTAGAGATGGGCACGACTTGAAAAAAATTTTTTTCGAGTTGTCGTTAGTCGGGCCGGTCCCGTTTCGGCTCGTTTCCGGTTTTCGTGAAAATTCGCAAAAATTAGTCGGTTCGTTCGTTTTTTCGTTGTCGTTAGTACTGGTTTTGGGGGGGAGCGGGCTCCTGGAGGCACCTCTGTGGGGTGGGTGCCTCCTCTGGCCCGCTATAAAGGGAAAGTGGGCTCCTGGAGGCACCCGTGGGTGCCTCCTGCCACTAGGAAGGGGAAGCAGGCTCCAAGAGAGACCCCTCTACATGGGGGTCTCCCCTCCTCACCTGCTGCTGCTGCAAAATGCTATGCAATAGCCATATGGATATTGCATAACAGAATGTGCAGACAGTGAGACCAGTGAGAGTGATAGCGTCATGCCCGCCCTTCACAAGGCTCTGGCACCACCATGTCTCACACAGAAGGGAATTGTACTTGCTGCGTGTAGTGCAATGCAAGCAAGTAGATCTGGCTTTAAGGTGGCTTAGTGCAATGGCTAGGGTTAGGCTAGTGACGGGTAAGGTTACGGTGGGCTAGTGGGTTGCACCTCTGGGTGCCTCTCTGACCCACTAAGAAGACAGTCTGTGACGTATGGGTACGGAGTCAAGGGTTAGGGTTAGGGCTAGGGCAGGTTTTAGGGGGCTTTTTGGCACATCCCAGAAGTCTCCATGGCCAAGTGGCCATGCGACTGGTGGGATGGCTCCAAAAATTTGCATGGTTGTCCACTCCCACATGGCTGGCCACTTGGCCAGCCCATCATTGCGCACTGCGCAGGTGTAAAAATAATAAAATAAAATAAAATAAATGGAGGACAGAGGAGGAGAGGAGAGACATTTTGTTGCAAGAAAAAACCCACTGCTACTGTGAAAAATCTGGCAGTTTATAAATTTTCGCGTGTTTCTGTTGTGCTTGTGTGTTTTTGGACCACGATTTCAAAAACAATATTGCGTTCGCCGGCCCATTTTGGATCCCCCGCCTGCACCGCATGGCATGGCGAAATGGCAACTCGAGTCCGGCTGCCCAGGACGGGGGGGAGGCGGGACCCCCCCTCCAGAAACCACCCCTCCGGTAGGTGCCCTGCGCCCTTAGTCAAGCAGGCATTTTTCCGCCTGCTTTTTTGGCCCGGGAATGGGTGGGGGGAGAGTTTAAAAGTTTTTTCCTGTGCCGTCCGTGCCGCTTGCTTGCGCTTTAATTGCGGGCGGCCGGCGGCGAGACTGGGCTTTTTGCTGGCTGCGAGCGTGCGGCGAGTCCCACCAGAGCAGCCCAGGACGGGGGATGAGGGGGGAGGCCGGGGACCTCCAGAAACAACCCCTCTGGTAGGTGCCCTGAGGCATGGCAGGCATTTTTCCGCCTGCTTTTTGGCCAGGAACCGGGTTTTTTTAACTTTTAAAAACTTTTTTTCTGTGCCGCGTGGCATCGCGCAATTGCGTGATGCAAGGAACGAGCACGACAAATCAGACCAAAATTGTTCGTTCGTCGGTTCGAGCTCGAAGTCTGGCGGAGTAATTCCCGTTACCGTTTCCGTAGAGTAACGGAACCGAGTAACGGAAACGGAAACGGGAATACCGCTAAGTCGTGCCCATCTCTAATCACTATTCCTATCTCACATTTTCATCAGACTATAAATCCATGGATTTTTCCCCTGTTTGGCATGGAATAGCAACAGGTGGCTACAAACACGAGTAGATAAGCCTACAACTATTATCTTTGCCTGTATGAGAGATGGGCACCATACAAAAAACGACATGCTTTTTCATCATTTCATTAGCTGACAGAACAAAATGAAATGGGGAAGCAGTGTTTTGTTACAAATGAAACGAAACACCACTTTCCCTCTAGAAAGAAATTATTCATTTTAGAGGAAATGGCAGGGGAGCTTTTGGCATTTCTCCCCTCTCCCTGCCTCCCAGCTGGGGATTTTTGACAGCTGGGAGGCAGGGGAGGAGCAAAAGACAGAATGGAGCACGGAGGGGGAAAACCCTGCTCTGTTCAGCCTTTCACCTCTGCCCCACCTCCCAGGTGGGACTTTTTGAGAGGCCAGAGTATGTGACAACAAGGAATCGGGCTTTCTCAGTGGCAGCCCCTTGTCTTTGAAACCAACTTCCCCCTTGAGATTTGTTTGGCCCCTTCGCTTCCTGTCTTCAAGAAACATCTGAAGACGTGGTTTTACAAAAAGGCTTTCCCTGGGTATTAGCTCATTCTATCTATTTGCTGTCATCTTTTCTTGCTTTGTCTTAGGGCATCTTATTTTGTGTTTTGATCCAATTTGGTCTGTCATGTGTTTATGTTTTATTATGTTACATTTCTACTTATTGTATAGCTTATTATTCATGATTTCTATTTTGATATTTCTTTGTAGTTGGTAAACTGCCCAGAGTAGCCATGTTTCTAGATGGTGTGGTATAAATAAATAAATAAATAAATAAATAAATAAATAAATAAATAAATAAATAAGCAAGCTAGCAAGCCAGCAAGCCAGCAAGCCAAAGACTTGGGGAGGGGGATAATTCCCAGAATTAGCACAAAACAGGATTCCTCGCAGATATGCACAAGCCACTGAATCAGTCAGAACCTTGCCAAACAATTTGTCATAATAATTGCAAAGAACTCCACATGCAATTCATTGCATGTGCAAATGATAGAGTTTAATGTTTGGCAGGCTGGCTCTGGCTACCTTCTCACCTTCTTCTCCACAATCATAAAAATTATGTTCTTCATAAGTGCTCCTAACTACAAGCACAAAGACTAGGTCCTGTCTTTAACAACAATTTGGCCCATTGTTCTTGGCTCTGCCTCCTCCTCCTCTCCCAACCCTTATTAATCATCTTTTAAAAAAAAAGGTTACCATGAGATTTGGAAGGGATTTTCATATTTTGGAATTTGGCTCAATTCAGGATCTAGTTTGTGAATGGGAGTGAATTACTCTTTAGAATTCAGACAATATCAGATTGGAATTCAGGGAAGCAGGCAACAGGGGACAACACTCTCCCTCATACTCCTTCTTTCCTGTTCACAGCATAGGCAATATCTTGAGGAAGTGCAACATAATTAAAGTTGGCTCTCTTATGATATTGGAATTTTCTTCCAAAAATAAGCCACAATCAGTTTTTGGAATTCTTTCTCCTTCTTCCAGATTGCTGGTCTTTAAATGCATGGTGATTGCTTTTCTAGTTCCATTTCTAAGCTGCTATAGGTATTGGAGGATAATTTAAACACAATTTGCATTTTGGTGTGTGTGTGTGTGTGTGTGCATGCGTGCGCATGCACACACACACACGCCTGTGGTTTTAGTACGTCTTCCAAACCTAAAGACTGTTCCTTTTGGCCCAGCAACATAAATGCTATAATCACACAATTACTGTGCTGGGAACAGCTTAATTCTGCATTTTGTTCTCAACCGCAGAACAATTACTCAACAATTTTGGTTAACCGTACAGCGCTTGCAGCCTAGAGAGGAGGCCACATAGTCACAAGAGGTATTGTCCTACACAAAGGTGCTGCTGCTTTTGATTCATATCTGCACCGACTTTCAGCATTATTCAGCTCTTTGGGGAGGGGGACTTCCCTGTTCTTTCTAGTTAATGAACGTGCACGACTGCAAGTTTCAATTTATTAGCTTATTAAATTCTATCCACTGAGCACTTTTAATTACTCATTTGCTTATCAAGAAAAAGGTTTTTGGTGCATGTGTCTGAGAGGCAAGTTAAGCTATTCGAAATTGATTTAATCCTTCAGCGTACATCACAAGTACCAGAAATGTAGTGCAATCTGATCTTTCACCAACATGAGGAAATACAAACAGGATTTTTCTTACCAGCAGAACACCAGAGGTGCTAGATCCTACCAGAGATACAAGGCCAAACAGATTTGCAACTTGAGCAAAAAATAAAATAAAACACTTACTCAGAAGTTAAGTCCCATTCAATTCCATGCAGTTTAGAAAACACCCTGAACAAGTTGCTATGCAGTTATTAAAATATTTATATTGGGCATCTCCCCAGTGTCAAAACACCTTATGACAGGCACCCCAAACCAAAAGAAATAATGTCTTCATTAACATTACAACTAAAGATGGGGGTAGACTGAGAAGCAAATTACATTTTCTGATGAATCTGGTTGATTTGTCAAAATTTGTCAATTTGTATTTGTCATAAATAAAGTCCCCGAATGAATATGAATTGAATAATTTTTAAGGTGGCTGAAATGCTCTATCTCAGTGGTTCCTAATCCTGTGTAACCAAGGTTTTCCTGGACTGCAATTCCCAGAGGCCTTCACCACCAGCAGTACTGGGTGGGATTTCTGGGAGTTGCAGTCTACTCTTCAAATACAACAATCATCTGGACCATCTGACAGAAATTGTGAAAGTTACAGGCACGCCAACTCAAGATTTTGTTCAGAAACTACAATGCCAAGATGCCAAAGGTTATATGAAAAGTCTCCCAAAGGTGCAGAGAAAATAAAAGACTTTGCTGCCATTTTGAAGCATGCAAATCCCTTAGCAGTAGTGGATCATTGGAATCATAAAGAAGTATATCTCGTGGAAATAAATGAAAGGGCCTTCTTGGCTGCTGCACCCAGACTCTGGAACTCCCTCCCACTAGAGGCCAGGACTAGAGATGGGCACGACTTGAAAAAAAATTTTTTCGAGTTGTCGTTAGTCGGGCCAGTCCCATTTCGGGTCGTTTCCAGTTTTCGCGAAAATTCGCAAAAATTAGTCGGTTCGTTTTTTCGTTTTTTTCGTTGTCATTAGTACTGGTTTTTTTGGGGGGGGTAGCGGGCTCCTGGAGGCACCTCTGTGGGGTGGGTGCCTCCTCTGGCCCGCTATAAAGGGAAAGTGGGCTCCTGGAGGCACCCGTGGGTGCCTCCTGCCACTAGGAAGGGGAAGCAGGCTCCAAGAGAGACCCCTCTACATGGGGGTCTCCCCTCCTCACCTGCTGCTGCTGCAAAATGCTATGCAATAGCCATATGGATATTGCATAACAGAATGTGCAGACAGTGAGACCAGTGTGAGAGTGATAGGGTCATGCCCGCCCTTCACAAGGCTCTGGCACCACCATGTCTCACACAGAAGGGAATTGTACTTGCTGCGTGTAGTGCAATGCAAGCAAGTAGATCTGGCTTTAAGGTGGCTTAGTGCAAGAGCTAGGGTTAGGCTAGTGACGGGTAAGGTTACGGTGGGCTAGTGGGTTGCACCTCTGGGTGCCTCTCTGACCCACTAAGAAGACAGTCTGTGACGTATGGGTACGGAGTCAAGGGTTAGGGTTAGGGCTAGGGCAGGTTTTAGGGGGCTTTTTGGCACATCCCAGAAGTCTCCATGGCCAAGTGGCCATGCGACTGGTGGGATGGCTCCAGAAATTTGCATGGTTGTCCACTCCCACATGGCTGGCCACTTGGCCAGCCCATCATTGCGCACTGCGCAGGTGTAAATAAAATAAAATAAAATAAAATAAATGGAGGACAGAGGAGGAGAGGAGAGACATTTTGTTGCAAGAAAAAACCCACTGCTACTGTGAAAAATCTGGCAGTTTATAAATTTTCGCGTGTTTCTGTTGTGCTTGTGTGTTTTTGGACCACGATTTCAAAAACAATATTGCGTTCGCCGCCCCATTTTGGATCCCCCCGCCCCGCACCGCATGGCATGGCGATGGTGACTCGCGAGTCCGGCTGCCCAGGACGGGGGGGAGGCGGGACCCCCCCTCCAGAAACCACCCCTCCGGTAGGTGCCCTGCGCCCTTAGTCAAGCAGGCATTTTTCCGCCTGCTTTTTTGGCCCGGGAATGGGTGGGGGGAGAGAGTTTAAAAGTTTTTTTCCTGTGCCGTCCGTGCCGCTTGCTTGCGCTTTAATTGCGGCGGCCGGCGGCCGGCGAGACTGGGCTTTTTGCTGGCTGCGAGCCTGCGGCGAGTCCCACCAGAGCAGCCGAGGACGGGGGATGAGGGGGGAGGCCGGGGACCTCCAGAAACAACCCCTCTGGTAGGTGCCCTGAGGCACGGCAGGCATTTTCCCGCCTGCTTTTCGGCCGGGAACCGGGTTTTTTTAACTTTTAAAAACTTTTTTTCTGTGCCGCGTGTGGCATCGCGCGATCTCGCGATGCAAGTAACGAGCACGACAAATCAGACCAAAATTGTTCGTTCGTCGGTTCGAGCTCGAAGTCTGGGGGAGTAATTCCCGTTACCGTTTCCGTAGAGTAACGGAACCGAGTAACGGAAACGGAAACGGGAATACCGCTAAGTCGTGCCCATCTCTAGCCAGGACAGCCTCACCCCTGCAGTATTTTCAGAAACAAAGACCTTTCTCTTCAGGGAAGCTTTCCCTGAATAATGGACTACCTATTATGTGTGTTTTATATGACTCTACCATACATGATCACATAGACCTTGTGTTTATAACCACTTATAACCCTGTGTGACTGCATTAACACTATGTTTTCAGTGTTAATTTCCATCCTCATAACTTTTACATGGAATTTTTAACTCTCTTTAATGGCTCATGGTGAACGTATGGCACACGTGCCATTGTAGTTTTACTGTTATTCTTTTAATGCTGTAAGATGTCCCTCAATTCCCTGTTCGCAAACTTGAATATTCCTTAATTGTACTGGACTGTATACTGTCCCTCATTACTGTAAGCCACCTTGGGTCCTTTTTCAAGGAGAAAGGTGGGGTAAAAATACTCTAAATATTTACTCTTCAGGTTGGAGAGATAGGTAGGCTATCTCTCAATGCCATTTGCAGGGAATCGTAAGCAGGAGAAGATATTTGCTTGGGAATACCCTGAAGCAAATGGTGAGCCATTGTGTGATACAGAAATCTGGACTGGATGGGCTGTGGCCTGTTCCAGCAAGGCTATTCTTATGTTCTTATGTTCTTAAACAAACAAACAAATAAATAAATAAATAAGAAAACCTGGTTTACCCAAGGTTGGGAGCCCTTGCTCTATCTCTAAGAACCTATTTATTTATTTATTTATTTATTTATTTATTTATTTATTTATTTATTTATTTATTTATTTATTATTCTATAGTTCCCCCTTAGTGCAAACTGCACTACCTGGGGCAGTTTACAAAATAGTCCTAAAATACAAATACGAAAAAATAGAGCTATCAATAAAATCCAATTAAAATATGTATTTATTTATTTGATTTTTATACCTCATCATCTGACAGTTGTAACTGTCACTCTGGGCAGTTAAATACAGTTAATACGGTTAAAATCCAATTAAAACTTCTTATAAAAACACATTTAAAACAGCCATTAACAAAATCTGTTTGATGGCAAACATGTCATCCTGCCCGATTTTTTTTAGGGGGGGTGGGAGTAAAAGCCATAATAACTTATATGCAACTCTACAGTATTTATCCAGTCCTAAGGTTAAAATTGCAAGATGGAACCTGATAAAGTGTACTGATAACCATGAATGGAAGAAGTCAGAATGAGAAGTGATCACACTATGTCCCCTGCTTTCCTGTGCTCTCCATCCTTCCATCCTGTACAATTAGATTGTGGGGGGGGGAGCATGAATGGTTCCAATCCTGGTTCTCTACAATTTTGCCTCTTTTGCTGTGTAGGGCTGCAATTTCCTACCACCCAAAATAGCTAATGGTATAGGATTTCGAATCTGAGGTCCAAAACATATTCAGGTCCATAGGACCTCCATCTCTGCTCTAACACTACAGACATGGAAGTTCTTGGGTTGTCCCCGATGGTGGAATGGATTGGTGATCCATACGTCATTAGCACAAGAGGAAGGTGTATTTTGTCCGTGTGTTGCTTACCTCTGTTGTTACACCTCTTTGGATACAAACCATAGCTTGGTCTAACATTCAGTCACTGGTTACCTCCTATTCCAAGATTTCAGCCAACACGGTTGTGAAATGCAACTTGGAGAACCATTCTTGGTCAGAGTAAGCAACACTTATTTAGACGGTTTGGCTGAGTATAGGACAGGAGCCTTAAATATTCCTTTCACAGAGCTGCTCTCTGTTTGGTGATGTCTGACAGGACACCGCAAGTCCTGTCTTCTCTGAATTATGAAAACAACATGGTGAACATGGCATAGGAATCCCCAGTGGACCACACCAGAAGGCAAAACTGCCCAAGAATAATCCCTGTTACCTGATCCCTCCTCCGCCCAAACTCCCTTACACAAAAAGTGGGCTGAGAAATCACAGGCATAACCCACAACCATAGGTCATCCACCCACATTTTAAGAATTATTATGTAAGCATTTTTTTTGAAGATGCCTCCATTAAACCACACCGATGCAGCTGCCTTACAGATATCAATGCTGTTTCCATCCCTCAACCCCCTTTTGAGGACGCAGGAAAATGAATTTGCAGCAATGTTACCTAGCCACAAGTCCTGCCTGTGTGTGGTCACATTTAATGAAAAACAGCTGTGTTACAGGCACACGGTTTTGACTAAAACAATTAAAGGGGCCTTTGACTGCCAGGCTTGGGGGTTGAGTAGAAAGGAAGCTATATTTACCTAATTGACTGACTTCCTGAAAAGCAGTGCTACTTGTTATGTGTGGAACAATTCAGCAAGTTGATACCTTCAAGTTTAAAAAAAAACTTCACAGTTATGATACGTGATTTTTTTAAAAAAAACCCAAGAATTGAAAACAAAATCTCTCACTTTTACATCTGGCACTTTGCTCTTTGAAAAAGAAATATTTATTAGAAAGTCAATCACTTTAACCCAACAAAATGTACCCATTATTGGAGGGAGGGAGGGAGAGAAAACCCCCCTAAGGATTCTATTGGGATGTTTCACCCCTTCTGGCATTGTTTCAGGCTTTATTTTACCATGAGCAATTCTTCATTCCAGAGTCCAGTTACTTGTGACAAGCCAGAATGAAAGATAATATTTCTTGTAGATTTTATTTTGCATTTATTACATTTTTATTCTTCCTTCCTGGTCCTCAGGGAGGCTTCAACGATTCCGATCCTCTGATTATCCTTACAAGAACCCTGTGAGCGTCATGGCAAAATTACATCAAGGTTCAAAGTGTCCTAGACTGACATGCTTTACCATGATCCCAGTTGCAGTTATGATGAAGATACAGTTGGGCTTCTTAAGACAAATTTAATTCATCTATGGGTCAATTCATTTTATGAAAAAATTCATCCTACGAAACGCAGTTCAACACACTTCCCATAGGAATGCATTGAATTCATCTTACAAGGTTTTCCTATTCCCGAAAATTTTATTCGTCTTAGGAGTTTTTCGTATTAAGGGGCATTTGTCCTACCAGGTGTTACTGTACTTATTTGTACTATGGGTTGCCCTAACCAGTTACTAGCTCCAAAGAGTAAGGTCTCCAATTTTTCCTAGCTCATATCCGTGTCCCCTTTACACAGGTGCTAGTAGCCCCAATAAAAGTTTCACTCAATTACATTTCCAGCCTTAACTCATCAAGGATCCCCTTTGCCCAGCTTTTTCCTTACAATAGTAACTAACAAGATGCCCTGGAATAAAGAAAACATAACTCCAGGCAGGTCTTGAAATCCGCTTGCGTTTTTTGTTCTTCGCAAAATATCTCCATGAAGATGTCATCAGGGTATTCGATAGCCATCTCCTTCATACAATTGTATAGATTTTCTTTCAGAAGCATCTAAGTTGGAGTCCATTAGTGAATTCCACTAATTGTCTAAATCAGTGGTTCTCAACCATATGTTCCTGGACAGCAACTCCCAGAAATCCTAGCCAGCTCAGCTAATGATGGAGACTTCTGGGAGTTGCAGTCCAGGAACATCTGGGGACCCACAGGTTGAGAACCACTGGTCTAAATCATCTCAAGTAGTCCTGAATATGCAGCTGACCCATTTCACTATAGGCAACTTAACAGTGCCTCTATACAAGAAATGGAGGGGTCCGTGCTTCATATGAAGCCAAAGGTGCTCCTGATCAGCTCTGGCAGTCACCATCCTCAATATATAGGGATGCACCACTGATCAGTTTTGGGGTTTTTTTTGTACTCGGAACTCTAGAAGTCCCAAGTTTTGGAGTTCCACCTACAAGATCAACACCTAGGTTGTGCTCATCTGGGGAAAGCTGGCCTGGAAAAGGCCTAGCAGCTGGTTGGGGGGGGGAAGTTGCCCTCATGCTTCCTGGGAATTCCACAGTGTTTGCTGGGGCTACTCCCTTTTCCAACAGCAGCAAGGTGGGAGCTCAGCCAATGCTGGGTCATGAAACATCCTAGGTCAGGGATGGTGAACCTATGGCACACGTGCCAAAGGTGGCACGCAGAGAGATTTTGCCTGGCACACGACATGCTCCCTGGCCCCCACTTCCCCCTCCGCTGGACCAGTCATGAGGAATTTGCAGAGGGGGAAGTAGGGGGGCGGGGGACAGGGAGCATGTCACGTGCCAGGATGACCCTATGGCCACCGTCCCCATTGCCACCCTCGCCCCACCCCTGCTGACCCAGCCTCCACCTCTGCGTCCGCCCGCCTCTGCCTCCGTCTCCATCGCTGCCCTCACCCCGCCCCCTGCCAACCGAGCCTCCACCTCCGCCTCCGCCTGCCTCCACTGCCGTCCCCATCGCCACCCTCGCCCCCACCCCCTGCTGCCCCGGACCCAGCCTCCACCCACCTCCGCCGCTGTCCCCATCGCCGCCCTTGCCCTCTGTCACTGCTGCCAATGACCCTGAGCCCGCCGCCCCCATTGCCCTGCTGCCTTCACCCCCCGCCCCCGCTGCCACCAATCCCGACCCCCCAGCACCGTTACCATCTCCATCACCGAGTTTGGGCACTTGGTGGCAAAAAGGTTCACCATCCCTGTACTAGGTGAACACAACCAGGGTGTAGGCCTCATGGGTGAAACTCCCAGAAAGGAGGGATTTAGGAATTTAGATGCCTACCACAATTATACAAATGTTTCTCTTGGCATGAACATTCGCTGGGGGTGGAAAATGAGAGTTCCGTGCCCCCCCGCCCGACAATGATATTTCCTGTGTGGAAGGTTTTTTTGTATGCAGTGAAACATTCAGTCACATCAGCCCTCACGTGTCATCCAGAAAAAAAGGTACAAACCAGACTCGGTTTACTACTTCAATGGGAACCAGCCAGTCTTTAACACAACAGGAAGAAGCCGTAAACAGCTGCACCAACCACACATGATCTGGGATATCTGTTGACCATGAAAGGAAGCTTTAAGGAAACCATTTCCTTTGTTTAGCCACTGCTCTCTCTCTCTCTCATATTCTTCTCCCCGCCCCACCCTAGCCATACGTTCTTTTGGAGGGGAGAGAAATCAGAAGATTGTTTTCTTTCTCTCCTTCTTTCCTTTTCTCTTTTCAATCAGAGCTTTGCCAATGATCCTTCACATTTTAGCCTCTGCCCTAGAATAGTCTCCGGACAATAACAGGGGTCCCATCTGTGCTCTCCATTAAACCCTGGTAATCCTTCTAGGAACAGCTGGACGTGGTGGATTCTCGACACACAGAAAAGTCTTTTGTGTGTGTGTATGCATGTGTGAGTGTGTGTGTGTGCAAAACCATTGGCTACAATTATGCTGATGTGGCGTATTCCCACTCTGAACAATGTGTTGAGACGTAAAGGAGAAACAGAGAGCCCTTTTAGGCTAGGCAGAGGCACTGAAATGTTTGGCCGTGGAGTTGTCTGTCTGCTCGTGGCAACTATGAGGACTAGAACTTTACCTTATATAAAACAAGTGCCAAGATTCTAAAGGGCTTGGAGTTGTATCGTACTTTCGTACGTATCTTAATTGTACTTCATGCATGTGGATGTAAACGCCCATATGCTGTGAGAACAAATCAAGTCTGTGGAATTATCTGGAAAGAAGAGCAGATGGGCATGGGAATCAGCAGGAAACAACCACAATACACCTATGATTGTGTATTGCTGGATGAAAATTGAGTTCACTTTTTCACCCAGTGTGACCTTAGCCAAGGCATAACCGCTCACTAAAACTCACCTTGTTGGCTTTTATAATCATAAGAAGGGTAGAAATTAATCATGCCACATTTAACTTTTTTGGAAGACAAAGGATATAAGGTATTGGTTTTGATTTACAAAACCCTCCATGGCCTGGGACCAGAATATCTAATGGAGCGTATCATCCAAAGATCAACATCGGCCTGACCCACCAGAACATCACAGTCCCATGACCTCCAGATCGCCACCCCCCGGGAGATGCGTAAAACTTCCACCAGGAACCGCACCTTCTCTGTGGCTGGTCCCACACTGTGGAACCCTGTCCTGAGTGACATTAGGACTGCGGAGTCCCTCCCAGCATTTAAGAAGTTACTAAAAACCTGTCTCTATAAGGCTGCATTCAGCAATCAAGGGGGTGATTTATTCTTTGAGTAGGGATTTGAGTTTTCATATCCACCCATTTTTCTTTCGCCATTTTGCTTTAGTATGATCATTCTGACTGTTTGTTAGTTTTTCTGTTAGTTTTTCTTTTCTTTTTTTCTTTTGGGTTCCACTGTCGGTTGTTCATTATTTTATGTTCATTTTTTGGAACCAATTATTATTCCTTTGAACTCTGTACTATCGAATTTTACACTTGTTAACCACCTTGAGTTCCCTTTTGGGAAAAATCTGGCAGTAAATAAATAAATAAATAAATAAATAAATAAATAAATAAATAAATAAATAAAAAGAATGATTGAAATTAACTGATAAATATGTGATTGATTGAGAAGATAATCTTTGGCCATCCTTTGTCTACAGCAGAGAAGACTTATCAAGTCAACATGTCCTGCATCACCAAGTTGTGCTATAAATAAGCAACCACAGATGCGTATTGCACGTTAAATCATACAGAGCACAAGTCCATGGTATATCTAATGAGATGTGATAAATGTGGGTGTATGAACCTAACTCATCTCAGACCATTTGGACTCTTAATCCAGCATGACAAAGACACGTTGATTTCAATAGTTTATACGCTGAAACTTTCTAAGATTGAAAATGCATTATTTGGACAGTGCCATCTGTGTGCTATACACAGCCAGCCCTACCTTTAAGGGAATGAAGAAAGTGCTTTAGGCAGTAACAGATTTGGGTAGGTGGTGAAAAAGCAGCAGGCTATGAGTTACCTAATTTTGTTATTATTGTATCTTTATTGTCAGGATCCAGAGAGATATTACTGGATTTTTGGCCTCCTGCATCAAAATGGCCTAGTAATCTATACTTTGACTTAAGAAAGATGTCAAGATGTGAATATTTATGTGTAAGGTAAAGGTAAACCCCCTGCACATGTGTGCTAATCATCCCTGACTGTAGGGGCGGTGATGATCTCCATTTCCAAGCCAAAGACCCAGTGTTGTGCAAGTCCACGGCCACGTGGCAGGCATGGCTGAACACATTTTTGTGCACGGAGCACTATTTGCCTTCCTGCTTTTTACGGCAGTACCTATTTTACTTGCATTTACATGCTTTCAAACTGTTAGTTTGGCAAGAGCTGGGTTTATCAGTGAGAGGTCACTCCACTGCATGGCTCCCAGGGTTTTGAACCGTCGAGCTGCTGACTTTGCAGCCAACAGTTTCCAGTGCTCTAGCCCTCATATGTTTATGCATATAGATTGTTAAATAATTAAGTCACTCTGCAGCCCTTCCCACACTGATTAAATACGGGTTGTTAGCAGTGGCCTTCCTAGTGGAAGAACCACTTGGGGGAGGTCTTGGCAAGGAACCACTTCGTAGTAAAACTCAGAAAATCAGCACAAATGAGAAATACATGCATATGCACAGCACATTTGAAAGTTTGTGCTGCTTTTCTAGTAAATTGACCATAGTGCTTAAAGCACTCTCTGGGTGATTTACAATTTAATTATGCAGGCTACACATCACCCTTTCTCTTCCAGTGAGCTGGGTACTCAGTTTACTGACCTAGGAAAGAGGAAAGGCTGAGCCAGCTAGTGGAGCCAGTCTGGATCAAAGTCAGGTTGTGAGCAGAGTATTGTTGACTGCAGTTCTGCAGTTTTAATCTCTGTGCTTCAAGGATCCTCCCCATAGGAAAATGTACATAGCCCAAAGATAAAGAAAAAAAGCAATAAAACATACTTCAGTGGGTGGGGAGACATGCAAATAATAATAATATCTGTTATTTTAACATGCACATTGGTAAACAATGTGAGAAAGGGATGCATTTTGTTCCATAAAAAGAGGGTAACTGGATAGAAAGGGAGGAAGTTTGCAGTT
Organism: Phrynocephalus guinanensis; assembly: GCA_037367245.1. NCBI lineage: Eukaryota > Metazoa > Chordata > Lepidosauria > Squamata > Agamidae > Phrynocephalus > Phrynocephalus guinanensis. Next base: position 96,685,135 of record CM074740.1, on the reverse strand, counting down.
TGCAGTTTGGGTAGTTCACAAGTTTAGGTGTTTGGATTTGGAACCAGAGGCTGGGAGTTTGATTCTGCCTCCTTGATAGGGGTTGATGATACATAGGGTCCCTTTCATCTTTTCAGTTCTAAGATTAATATTATTACAGTAAGCCCCCGCCTATCGTGGGGATACGCACCGGAAATGACCCGCAATAATGGAAAATATGCGATACACGGATGCTGGGTCGGGTCGGGATTGGGGGGCTTTTGGGGGCCTCCTACACTTACCTGATGTCTGGCACTGCCCCGAATGGGCCTCTGATGGGCTTCCCAGGCCCGTCAGGGCCCTCCAGAAGTGGTTTCCAGTTTTCCCAAAGTCACTTCCGGTTTGTCAGAAACCCCTTCTGGGGCCACCAACAGGCCAAGGAAGCCCATCGGAGGCCCATTCAGGATAGCACCAGGCCTGGGGTAAGTGCAGGAGGCCTCAAACGGGCCCATGCCGGGATCCCTTTGTTTCATATTCTGTGGTCCTGCAATACACCGGGAACGCAATATATGGAATACAAAATGGCGGGGGATGACTGCATTATATTTATGTATGTCCAGGCCTCTAACTACCTCACCACATCAATAATGGCCGAACCAGCCTCCATCAGGTGCACTGTCAAAAATTCTTCTCTCCTGCAAGTAACAATTCCTCCGAACCCGCAACCTGCGAACGGGTGGTGAATTTGTGGACACCACTTTAGAGCTCGGGACAGGAGGGGAAGTGAATGCTATGTTTCACTTGCCACAGATGGTGCAGCGCTAAGATAAGGACAGCGGAACACATTTCAAGCATCATGTAGATGGAGAAGAAAAAAAGCGATTAATAAAAAAAACCAAGACACATCTTGTAACAGAGAATGCCCGTGCTTGGGGTGGTTGTGGTTGAGTTTAGTTTTTTGGTGGCAGGGAGGGGGGTGATGTCTGGTAGCTAAAGTTGCAGTCAGCTTCTGGAAAACGGATTCTTGTTAAGTTAATAAGATGATCCCATAGTAAAAGTTTTAATGACTTGAGTTAGAGAGAGAGAGAGAGAGAGAAAAAAAAGAGGAAGAAAAAAAGGTGGAACGTTGCAACCAGCTGGTTCTATACTGAAAGCCAGGCTGCACAGCTTGAACTTAAAGCTATCTTAACATAATGAATAAGTGCCAATAATTAGCATATGTAGTGTGAACAGGTTTGCTGGCAAGAGCAAGTGAAAAACTCCAAGGTAAAGTTATTATTAGGGAGTAATTAGCTCTGTGAAGTAAATGAGTGAAACAATAGCTGCCAGCACTGACAATATGGCTAACATCTGACTATCTGGAAGATAACATTGTAAAGTATTGCTCCCTGAGCTAGAATCTGTTAATAACCATATGTTAGTGTAATTAATGCAGATTCTTCCTGACCTGTTGTCACATAAGAACAATACTTTCTTGGAAACATTCAAAGAGGCAGCCCGGCATGGCGAGAGGTAATTTGAAACTTTACGTGTAAATACCTGAGTCATTTTCTCCCACATTTTAATCAAGAGAAGACAGTCAGGGAACAACGTCTGCTGGATACAAGAAAGGAGTAATTCAAGATTCGGGCAGAGAATATTTGCATTCTGAGATGACTCATTTCCTATTACTGCTACCACATAAGATTAATAATAGTGTTCCTTATTGCTAAAAATAGATAGCAATAGTTTAGCATTCTTATATGCAAAGGTTAGAACGGACAGCAACGACTTACAGTCCGAGGCTCCATAGCATTACCATTGTTTTTGCACAAGGGTTAGTCATCCATGTTAAGTAGGACTTGCCAGGATTTGGAGTGCCTGGGGACAAAGTTCATTTTTGCGCCTTTCCTGCTGCCACCCCCCACATCGCACCCACCCAGCAATGGGGGGGGGGGGCGAACCCTGCGGGAGTGGTGTAGGTGCACACACACTGATGGGTGTGTGCGTGTGTGCATGCCTTACACATCTCCCACCAAGGCAAGGAAGAGGAGGAGAAAGGCGCTGCAGCCACCACACTCCTGCTTGCCTGGCACGCGGCGGCGGATTCTGCGGAGGGGGTGCCGTCACCAAGTCTTGGGGGAAAGGAGGACTGCTGAACAATGGGAGGGTGTACAGCTTCCTCCTCCTGCTCCCCCTCCAGGCACCCCCAGATTGCTGCGCCCAGGGCAGATGTACCCTTCTGCCCCCCCCCCCCAGATACGCCCCTGACTTGCCACTTTTCTTGACTAGAGTAAAACACAAACATACACGTACACTTGTCCTTTGTGGGATATTCTGTTCAGAATTTTATTCTGTGTGATCTGTAAAGTATAAATAGCGCCGGTGCTTTTTGATAACATCAGGAGTGATAACTGAGCAAAAAACTATGCTTTACATGTAGGAAACTTGATTTTCTTGATTTAAAACGTGATTTAATTTTCAGCATCTTGATCTGAGCATGATATCCTTCCCGAGTGAGCTCCTCTTTTTTCCCTCTCCTTAAAATTAGGACTGTCAATTATAGCACTATGTCTGATCAGTGCTGCAGTTTCATAATTAGGAATATCAAGTCAGCACTGTAACCGTGTGAACCACCCAAAGTGGCCATGTGGTTAGATAAGCGGTATACAAATCCAATTAATAATAATAATAATAATAATAATAATAATAAATAATAATAATAATAATAATAATAATAATAATAATAATAATAATAATAATCTGCTCGCATTATTACTGATACATCACATAGTTCTAAACGCTTGGGAAGTGTTCGACTAGTGATTTGTATTACAAAATCCAGCATAGTTAGGATAAATAAACCTATCAAAAATTTCAAGAGGCAGGGAAGAGGCCAGTGTGAATGATAGAGGAGGGTAATTGACCCTTGATCACAGTGATAAATGTAGTAATTTCAGATGAAATGTGGACAGTAGCCCCCAAAATTTCCTGGGAGAAACATTCCATGTAAACAACAACAGTGATTTGGCTGATATATGAACCTTCTTCTGATTAAACAAAATCAACTTGTGACAGCCCCCCCCCCGACCAATCTCCAATCTAAAGTTTGGAAAATATCCTGGCAGAAAGTCCAGAGAATATGTGTAGTTGTCAGCTAGATGGAAGAATGGTCTGACCTGGTTGAGTGTTTACCGATTTCCCTTTTCTTCAGGTGATGAAATGTTACACTTTCCAACCAGTATCATTTCCCTTTGTTTTAGGCAACTTGAAATCAAAGCTCGTAACCAAGGCAGTATGGAAGGAGAGCACAGATGAGATGAAACGGAAGAAATATAGTAGTATGAAGTGGCTATGCTTGCAGTTGTATATGACTTTGTTATGGTACATTTTGATGGAATGGAAGTCAAAAGGAATGAAGACATAGTGAATGAGTGAGAACCATGTTTCCTTAAAAGACTGGATCTAGGACAAGTTTCCATTACTGTCCTTAACCTGAAAATGCCTATAATTTCAATGTTCTAGACTGTTTTCATTTGCATACTGGTTGTGCCCTATATTTATTTAGTGGGAAGCTCCATGATTGCCACTCAATGATGCCACTCAACAGGAATAGAAAAATATGCTCACATTTTATTTGGTAAACTAGTTTTGTCTGTTTAGTGAATACCATGCTAAAGCTGAAAGGAATTCAGCATATTATAGAACAGTGATGGCGAACCTATGGCATGGGTGCCAAAGGTGCCACTTGGAGCCCTTTCTGTGGGCAACCCACATCGCCCCTTCATAGCCACCTGTATACAGGTTAAATTACTGTATTGGCACTTTGCAAAAAAAAAGAGAGTGGGTTTTGAATTACAGTTTGGGCACTCGGTCTCCAAAAGGTTCGCCATCACTGTTATAGAAGGATAACTGCCAGTAGGTTAAATTCTACTTAAAACTGGAAGTCAGAAACAAGGGAGGAGAATTCAAATAGGAAGGAAGGAAGGAAGGAAGGAAGGAAGGAAGGAAGGAAGGAAGGAAGGAAGGAAGGAAGGAAGAATGTATGTATGTACTGTATGTATGTATGAATGAATGAATGAATGAATGAATGAATGAATGAATGAATGAATGAATGATCGATTTAATGCTGGCCTGCAAGTCCAAGAATTAATGAGTCTATGTGAAATAACTTTAATAATATTAGACACTAATATAGCCTGATAAGTCTAATAGTGAGGAGCAGGAGACAGATTTTGGTAGTAGCGGCACCCAGGCATTGCCCTTCCTCACTAGGGGAGTTTTTACAGACCTGCTTCATTTGCCACATACACTAAGATTGTTTCTATATCTTTAAAGGGATTTGGGAATTTTAAAATAGTTTCTTAATTAAACAAGTTTCAGGTTTATTTTGTTGTGATGAGGTTTTTTTTTTTTTAATACTGTGCAGCCCTTCTCTTCAATAATCTTCCGTAAGCTCACTTGTGGGCCGGATTCCAAACTAAGGAGTAAAGTATAATTTCGGGAGGTAACTAATAAATAAAGTCTTGATAAACAGAGTAGTGAAGATCTGGGGGTTAATTGGAAACAGAAAGGGCTAAATCAGTTGTCCAGAAAAGGTTGAATGGGAGAAATGGTTTAAAGGCTGAACCAAAACTGGCTGGATAGCTGAAGGCGAGGTTGGTTCCAGGCTAACTAAATGACAGGGCAAAAAGTCGCTGAGGGGAAAAAAGTCTTATCTCACAAATTAGTTGGTTAATTAGCCAATTAAAACAAATATGGCCAAATCACTCTGAGAAGAATGTTTATATATCTATATCTATATCTATCTATATCTATATCTATATCTATATCTATATCTATATCTATATCTATATCTATATCTATCTATCTATCTATCTATCTATATCTATCTATAGATACACACACACACACACACACACACACACACACACACACACACACACACACACACACACACACACACACACAATGCCTCTCTGGAATATAAAACATTAGAATGTTATTTATTTTTTATTTGTTGCTTTTTAAAATGTACCGCCTGAACTGGAGGGGGGGAGGATGAGGGGGGGAATCTGTTGCTTTTAGAGAGAAGAGTTGCAATAATGCCATACTTTCAAAAGGCACAGAGTTCAAATGGAATCCAAATTAAAACCCACATTTTTTAAAAAAAAAACTTGCCAGTTATTAATGAACCCATTAATTGCACTGAGTAATGAACACTTTCAAACCTAGTTTGATTCTTTCAAATGCTGTAAGGGATTTTAAAAACAAAACAAAACAAGGCAAGCTTTCCTTCTCTACTCCTATGGATGAATCACTTAAAAAAAAACAACAAAGCAGAAATCTGGGTAAGGTCAAGGAGTGACTGAAATGTTTCTTACTTGAAAATGACTCACCTCCCGCTACAATCATCAAGCACTTTGGTGCTCAGAATGACATCCAGATAACTCATTTCCATAGTGAAAGTTTGCTATGACTGCAGTCACTACCTGATAGGATCTAAAAAGAAAGCAGTAAATTCCTTAATGAAGTTTTAGACTGAACCACAAATGAAGCAGGTTTGGTAGCAATTCTCTCCGAAGTCAGAAATGGGCAATCAAGAGTTCTTGAGGTTTAAAGAGCCCCATGACACAGTGGCTAAATACCTGTACTGCAGATAAAACTGTGCTCACGATCTGGGGTTCAATCCCAGGTAGCAGGCTCATGGTTGACTCAGCCTTCCATCCTTCCGAGGTCGGTAAAACGAGTACCCAACATGCTGTGGGGGGCCAATGTGTAGCCTGCATACTCTAATTAAACTGTAAACCGTCCAGAGACTACTTGACGTGGTTTTTGCTGCATTAATCTTGAGATTAGTGCCAACATTCCTCCTGATTAATCAGCTGACTTTTTGATGTACTGTTTCTACAGTTCTTTCATGCTAAAGGAAGCGGAGATCAGGTGTGAAGAGCCATCACATGTTTGGTTGTGTGTATGTGTGGTTGTTTTTTAATTGTAGTTTTTAATGTATTGGGTAAGAATGCTATCAGGGGAGAGAGTGTAGGGCTGTGTGTGTGTATGTTTGGTTTTGTGTCAGTTTTAAAATGGGTACAAGTGATGTTGGGTGTGAGAATGTAGGATTATGTGAATGGATGCTTGTTCTTTTTTAAATATATTTTTTATATTTGGAGTGAGTGATGTGGAGACTAGATGATGCTTTTTAATTTTGCTGTATTTGTACAATGACAAAAAGTGCTATTCTATTCTATTATTCTATTCTATACAATAATTTGAAGATTTGAGACCAGGTACCATCAGATACGCTAGGCCCAGCTCTATTTCTTTCTTACACCAGATCTGGCTCAACCCTACACAGCAGTAGCTAACAGCACATGGAAGAGACCCAGAAGATAACAAGAAAGATGAACATGATTCCATGTCCTAATACAGATTAACTGAAGATCTGCACAATATGCCTTTAACCCCCATCTTCAACAGGAGACCAACTTTAATTTTTGAGCCTTTGTTCAGCATTTCTTAAAATGTTTATCTTTTACAAGGTAGGGGTTTTGTTGTCATCGTTAAAGCTCCCCTGCTGATAAAAACATCTAAAGCTGTAATGGCCAAAAGAACCATACCTGTTTGGGAGATATTGGCCATTCATCTTCTTGTTAAACAACCATTTAAAGTTTTATGTGATCTACCTGTCAGCTCCAGTGACCCAGATGGAATTTGAACCTTCAGCCAGAAACCTCAGTGCAGCATTTGATCAAAGTCACTATTCATGGTAATCCCTTCTTTCTTTGATCATTCACCCCTCCCCTTGATCTTGCATAATGGAAGGAAGAAAGGAGAGGGAAGCCATGTAGTTGATCTTCCCGTGGAAGGAAAGGAAAATAGTGTATTTTGTGGGTTCATTAGGTTAGGTTTTTCCCTCCTACCTATCTCCAGATGGGCAGATAGTTGTACATTCAGTGGGAGATGGAATACAAATAGTTCAAGCCACAGAGAATGAAACAATCAAAATCCTAACAAGAATATGCAGCAGATAAGAAAAACAAAACAATGGCCCACAGACTATTGAGAACAGGACATTTTGGAGATCTCTCATTCATAGAGTTACAAAAAGCTAGAGGCAACTTGACAGGACAACCCCCCACACACACACACACACTAAAAAATGGGGAAATGCCCTATTACTAGATTTTTTGACAGAAAATGAACCCGTCAAAACATCTTATGAATGGAAATGATAAGTGCAGCATACAGAGGAATTGCATCCACTTTATAAGGAGAAAAATGCACAGAGAAAGCGAGAGAGTCACGCGCAGGCACATGCACGCACGCACGCGCACACACACACACACACACACACACACACACACACACACACACACACAGAGAGAGAGAGAGAGAGAGAGAGAGAGAGAGAGAGAGAGAGAGAGAGAGAGAGAGAGAGAGAAAATCTGGATTGTCCAGTAACTTAGCTGTCTCCAGGGTACACACAAGATAACTGTTTGCATTCTCCAGTATTTCTGGATTTCAAAACTGGGGATGTCATGAGATACACAATGCAAATTGTGCTCTGAAAACATGATGGCTTGATTTTGCATTTTGGAAGCAGCATACAGAGGAATTGCATCCACTTTATAAGGAGAAAAATGCACAGAGAAAGCGAGAGAGTCACGCGCAGGCACATGCACGCACGCACGCACGCACACACACACACACACACACACACACACACACACACACACACACACACACACACACACACAGAGAGAGAGAGAGAGAGAGAGAGAGAGAGAGAGAGAGAGAAAATCTGGATTGTCCAGTAACTTAGCTGTCTCCAGGGTACACACAAGATAACTGTTTGCATTCTCCAGTATTTCTGGATTTCAAAACTGGGGATGTCATGAGATACACAATGCAAATTGTGCTCTGAAAACATGATGGCTTGATTTTGCATTTTGGAAGCAATTTTCCTTTGAAGTGTTTTTGGGACAATTAAAGGATGGTGTGGAGGCAGAGGGGGATGATGGTGGATCTTCTGAAAGCCACATTTATGGCTGACGGCCCCCCTCCCTTCGCCAAACAGAGGGATGGAGGAGAAGATACCAACTGCTAACAGGACAACTTTGTTTTTGTGGCATTGGCCATCTCTGCCCTTCCTTGCAAGCCATCTTCATTCAAGAACATTGGCTGTTACATCTGGTTTGGGAGAGGGGTGTTGGACATTATGAATTTTACTCTCTCCCCAAACTACATATCCCTGAAGAAGATACCTCTATATGGAATCTGAAATGCACCGACAAGCGGCAAACACTCAGCCTGTCTCTGTCCATTTGAGGGAGCTCCCAAAGATACTGCCCAATCCTGAATTTTCATTTCCTCTATGGTGCCAAAAGTTTTGGTAACACAAAACCATGGCGGAGAAGCCTCCAGCTATCACGAAATAGGAAGAGAGGATTCTCTTGCCCTGGGCCATTAATGTTGATACCACACATGTGTGCATTTGAGGCTTTTAGAAGTTGTATGAGATGGCTGTTGCCATAGTAATCAAGATTGTGAGAAACAGTGAAGTGTTGTTATGGAAGGCAAGGAGTTCAACTGAGGTTGGTGCCTTTCTTTAACAGTGATCTTAGCCAGAGTTTAAGGCACACAAATCACCACTCTCTGATCCTTGGTTTTTATGGATGCAGGTCATGGGGGTAGAGGACAGGAGCCGATGTATGATCCTCTAGCTCTACTTTCTCTGAAACAGTTGACTTCAAATTCTCACCCAAGGGCCCCTCTTCACAATTCTTCATGTCACTATGCTGATAAACTCTCACCTATATCTATATTTTGAACCGCTAAGCTTTGCTTTGATCATGAGGACAGAGCTAAACTGTTATCTCATCCCATTTGGTTTAAATCTAAATCTCATTGAATAATTAAGCATCCAAAGGGGTCTAAGCAAAGGAGTCTGCCAGGAGACAGAGCAGGCTATTAATACTACCCTGAGACACAGAGAGAATTAAAATTAAAGGGTTTGGTTGTTTGTGTTACAAAACCAACAAACAAGTCCCAAAGCAGCTTAAGCTAAAATGGCAGAAGTGAACATGACTATGAATCATTTGGGATGACAAACATTACTAAGCAATGTTTTGTTCTTTCATTTCCACATCATTTGCCGTTGGGGGAATGGGATGGGGAAAATGAAATGTGATGTTGATGACAGCATTGCTTCCAAAACAAGTAAACAAACTCCAGACCGATTTCCCATTTTTTCCTCTTGTACTGCTTTATAAATGAAAACTGTGATATGATTTTTAGAAAGAAATGTAATTGGTTGGTGTTGGGGATCTTTGTTGGATCGGTTGTTGCAGATGATTTTTAGTTGCTCTAATGAGAGAGACACCTCTTGTGTTACTATATATAAAAAAACTATTTATTTAACTAGAATGGAAGGGTACACGGGAGGTTTCTAACTATAACTGCTCTAACAGCCATTTTTGCTAAACCAGGAACATGCTTCTCTCCTCTCTAAGAATACAAGGCACACACACTAACTAGACTTCTATCAGAACATTCCAAGTGATGTGATCTCAACAACCAATTGGCTTCGCTCTTCACATTAAATCCAGCCCATAATACTCTACATTCACATTAACCCTGTAATGGCTGAAAGGTAAATCTTACCAAATATTCCAACAGTTGGCCATGAGTAAAACAAGAAATTTTCATCATCGTAGGTCTGCAAAGCTGGAAGGAACCCTATGTATCATGGTGACCAGCCCATATTTGAATGTGAGCCGTTTAGTCCTTCAGAGAAAAGCTTCATGAAGCTTGACATTATGTTTTGGGGGCAATGAGAGGAACAATTCCTCTTGTTGTTCCTAAGTTTTGTAATACCCAACTTGATGAAGGGCTGAAGACTTGACTTTTAAAGGATAATGTAATGGGCTTTGTGAAAGAATCAGAACCCAGCTTTCCTCTAGGTTTGGAACTTTAGAAACTGCAATTCTAGGCTTTTTTTGCCATTTTGCAATTTGGGGGAAATTACAAGTAGAATTTCATATTTTAGGAAAACTCTATTTGCTACTATTTCCAAACAGATTTATAACAAACTCGACTGAAATACTTTGGGGTAGGGTCAGATGAAAAGTTTCTTCTTGGAATTTTGGGGTGAACATGATTCCATCATATTGTTACAAGCCGTAAACACCCCAGAATAGGAAAATGAAGCCTTTAATCAAAAACAATCATTTACTAACATCCCGTGGTGCAGATGGAGTGGCACAACAGGATTTCAGCCATTACATAGCTTGATGTAGAAACAAGATCACTTTACTTTAGCAAAACAGTTGAAAAGAAATAGAGAAGGGACTAAACGACAGTGTATTTTTTTCCAGTGGATCAATCTGTGAGGTCTGCTTTCTCATGAATCTGAGCTGTGTAACTTGTAATCACAAATGAATTGAAGTGAGATTGTTGGTTCTATCCTTAGGTGGAACCAACCAACCATCACATGGCTGTAGAGACCAAAGGTGGTTCTTTAGATTTCCATATATTGATTGATTTCTAGGATCCATTCTCTGCCAATTTATAAATGACCAACAGTGATCCCATATTAGGTAGACGGAAAGGATGGAAAACAAGAGGCAAGTCCAGGATGAGAAATGTATTTCTACTTGTGGAGAAAATGGCAATACACTGAAGGTACAATCAGATAGCAACAAATGATCAGATTTGATTGTTCTGGAAAGGGTCACTTTACTGGCAGAAATCTCCGTGAAAGCCACTCTTCTACTCTTTTACGGGTTCCTACAGGAAGCAGTAGCATCGCCACTAGACCAAACAAAGTCTGGCTTGGACCAAGCATAGGGTGGGAATGATTTGTGATCATCTCTGTACCATGCGGTCATTGGAAAACAACTTGCACCAGATAGTGCCACCAGGGCTCCAAAACAGAACCCAACTGCACCCTAAACATACAGCTGTAGTGCAATAAATGTAATTCTCCTCCGCAAAGCCGCTCCTGTTTTCTAAAACCATGACATGACTTTTATTTTATTGCCTTTCAACAGTTTCTCTTCAGATTGGGGTTTAATTAACTCGCAGTGGCAGTTCTGATGTTTAGCCTCCAGGAGGGCAAAAATAAAAGTAAATACCATTTGCGGATTTAGAATATACGACACATACTTGTGTGTGTGTGTGTGTGTGTGTGTGTGTGTGTGTGTGTGTGTGTGTGTGTGTGTGTGTGTGTGTGTGTGTGTGTGATTATTACAAAATAGAGAGTATCGTCATGCCTTTATGAATAAATGGTGCATCTTGTGTGAGAAGTGGTTGCGTGAGAATCCGGGATACAAAGAGCCATGCACACATGTGTAGAGAAAGTCCTCCTAATATTTTTAAGAAGCTACACTTTAGGACACTCCTGTGATAATAACATATAATGCAAGTAATGTGTGACTGATCCAACATATACTGTAATTTGGTTCAAGCTACGACCACAGACAATGGAATATACATTATCGTCTTACTATTAATAGTACAGTTCATTTAGCTTATATATTTCCTATGTTATGTTTTATTATATTGCTGTATCTGTTTCTGTTTCCTTGTTTATATTGTTAACTCCCCGGAGTTCCTCCTGGAAGACAGGCGGTATAGAAATAAATAAATAAATAAATAAATCTGGAAGTTGAGTCATGGCTACTGGACTTCTTTTTGAGAGACAGAAATGTTTCGCTGCTCATCCGATGATGCTGTTTGGATGAGCAGCGAAACGTTTCTATCTCTCAAAAAGAAGTCCAGTAGCCGTGACTCAACTTCCAGATAAACTCACCTGGATGACTGAGAATCTTCACAGAAATAAAATAAATAAAATAAAATAAATAAATAAATAAATAAATAAATAAATAAATAAATATGGTTCACTCAGAACTGTCACCTTTTTTCAGCAGCAAAAGCATTCTCAAAGCAATCCAAACCACATGACCTGTGCAAAGAGATTTAATTTAAACATGAAGAACTTCCTGATAGTTAGAGCTGTCTGGCAGTGGAATATGCTGCCACAAAGGAGGGTGGTGGAGTCTCCTTCTCTCTTTCTTTGGAGGTTTTAAAGCAGAGGCTGGATGGCCATCTGTCGGGAGTCCTGTGATGGGGGTTCCTGCATGGCAGGGGGTTGGACCGGATGGCCCTTGAGGTCTCTTCCACCTCTGTGATTCTAGGATTCAAGGTATGTGAAGCAATTATGTTAGAAATAAGACAAATGGAATATATTTCCAAGATGGTTGGTGGTATTACATAAAGTCTAAAGCCAGTAGGCTGTTACCTAACTGTGAGTGTACAGGAAATGGTATAGCTAGCCGAATGACCGATTTCGCAATGAGTGTGATGAGGAGGAACTTGTAGGCAAGTTCCTTTCTGCTTTGCACTGAGGGAAGATGATATTGCCTTTCAAAACCAAATTAACCCTAATTAAGAAAACAAAGTGGCTAGCAGTGTCTGCCTTAATCATTGTGCAGATTCCACCTTGCACAAAAGAGATACTGCTAAGTGGTTATTCTTTAAGTAAACAAGTGCTTCAACTTTGCTCGGCTCCTAAATATCCTTCTATTAAAGGACAAATGAGAGAATTAAAACAAGGAGGTGGGGAAAAGGACATTACTTTGACACATCTGCTTAGATTTGTTAAGGACATGCAGAGTGTGCAGAAGCGACATATTGAGTTTCTCATGCCCCTTCCTCTTGTTTCCCCATTTTCATGATAGTAGGTAAGTCAGTTTCCGGAACACAACAGAAAAGAACTCAGTGTATGAGGCGTTCTTTGCAGGAACAGATCGATCAATCTGGTTCAACAGCATGGGCAGGTCTCCCGCTGGTATTTAGTGGGGCTTAATGCAGGCAGCGCTGAATGAAAGCAGAACAATGGTCAAGGTGAGTTAAGGGCAGGAGATAATGAATCAAACAGGCTACTTCAGAAGCATGCTTACGTGGAAAGGAAGGAGACATCTATACAAGCAAAATAAAAAAGAGGGCAAAAACACCTATTTACCGAGAAAGAAACTTGCGCTTCACAGGTGGGTAGGAGTGGAGGGAGAAAACACACAGCGCACAATCTTTGCTGGAGAAACTGGAACTGAAGCAGTTGTCGAGTTCAAACTTTTTCTGAAAATGGTTGCCTATTAATGGCGGTTGCTGCTGCTGTGGTAATACTACCAGTACATGTTGCCTCTCTCTATCTCCTTATTTGTTAGCTTTGCTTCCCACTACAATACCTCCAAACTTTTTCCTGAGGAGAAAGTCCAGGGATGTTAATAATATTTGCCAAATTTCTTGTTCTTGCTGATTTGGGGGCATCACAAAACAATGAGACACTTTGGCGGGGAATTTTCAAATCATAAGTGTTGCCTCACTTTAAGGGAAAAAAGAAAAAAGATTTCTTGTTTTCTTCAGAGGCTCTGTAATTCCCCTAGAATTGACACAAGAGGTGGGCCTGAACCAGAAAATGGTGGCTTGTGATGGTTCGTGGCTAGGGGTGGGCATTTTGTTTCAGAACCAGTAGGTTATGAAAAAAAACCCAGACGAGCCCAGGTGGTCCTCGGAACCAGCTGATACATGCAGATCCAATTGCTTACCTTTCTCTGTCTCGCACAGGGTTAAAATCCATTGAGGAAGCATGCTGCAACATCATCTCTGCTAGGTCTGTGATGCTGGCCAATCAGGAGCTGCACAGGAACAGGCATCATCCCGCCTCCCTCTCTGATTGGCCAGCAGCAGAAAGCAGGAAAGATGACATTGCAGCGTGCTTCCTCAGTTTAATAACTCAGCCCTCTGAACCCCAAACCTCTTCAAATTTGGCAGGCTTACAGGGAAGTGTCCAAAGAAGCTCCCCTGCCATTTTGGTGCCACTAGGACCCAGGAGAGCCATTAACAAATCATTTTGTTTCATCACTACTTTAAAATTTTGTTAGTAATTACTTTCAAACTTTGTTAGTAATTCTTTTAACTACTTTTCAAATTTTTAGTAATGAAATGAGGCAAAACTACTAAAGAAACAAAATGAAACATAAGAAATTGCTGTATTTTTGTTCTGTGCCCATCTCTAATTGGAATAGACCAGGGCTGTTCAATTTTGAACAGGCCAAGGTCCACTTTTTCCAGCCCAAAGTGCCTGAGGGCTACTACACTAAAACCTCTACTTATCAATTTTATTCATTTCAAGCACATGCTCATAAGTAAAAAAATTTGTAAGTAGAGTAGTGGTTTCCCATAGGAATGCATTGAAAACCAATTAATTCGTTCTGGAGGGAACAGATTTCAATGCGCCATCACCCTTGAACTGCCCCACTCGGCTGAGACAGTGGGCTGGCAGACCCAGGACTTTGCTGGGGCAGTGGTGGTCCTTGGGATGGGAGAGGGAGGGGTGGAGAACCTCACTTTATTTATTGATGGCCAGTGGGCTGCTTTTGAACCCTTTGAGGACTACCGGTAGCCCGCGGGCTACCTGTTGTGTAGGCCTGGAATAGCCCCACTGAACAAATGAGAATTTGGTCAGTTGAGTTCTCCATATGTTCCACTGATTCACATGGGCTTATATCCACTGCAATTTATAATGCTAAAGTGAAATACAGTTAGATTAGGCTCATTTGAATCAATAGAACATAGAACACCAAATTGTCACTGATGCAACAAGCCTACTCTAGTGCAATTTGCTATGCTAAGCGCCAGGTTTCTAAGTTCTAAGACGGTGATGATGAAACCCAAGTATCTGAGACTGCCAAAAAAAATCTCATTTACTGAAAGCAGGAAGAAAACAATCACAGGTTTCTGATTCATGCAGGCAAGAATGAGGCAAGAAAAGATTTACTCTCCAAGGAGAAACCATCTAATCCATCTGAAACAGGGATATGAAGAATATTTGGAAAATTACTCATCCTTGACCAAATCGGCTGTTCACATCCTTGAGATGGCCTGTCACAAAACTGTAAATTTCTTGACTCCCATAAAGGGACAAAAACGGTCCCTGGACCTAAAAAGGTTGGACACCACTTATCTATACTGAGGTAGGTTTAGCTAATAATAATAATAATAATAATAATAATAATAATAATAATAATAATAATAATAATAATAATAATAATAATAACTTTATTTTTATGCTAAAGCTAAAGAGTTAAGTGAACTCAACAGGATGGACAAACAGGACTAACAAACAGGCACTGGCTGAAATCCTGTTACATCACATACCAGGTAGCACTAACAGTAGGCCGCTTGAATCCGTGAGGATTTGGTGACTCAGCTCCTCCATAAATTCACGGATTGAATGGGGCCTACTTTAGCTGCAACTTACATCATTAACTAAGGCCCTTACTTCACGAGGCACGGCGCTCCGCAGCGATATTGCCTTCGATTTGAATTCGGAGGCGGTCACGTGGCGGTCACCTCGCTTCGCTCCCCTGTTTCTCAGTATCACCTGCAGTTTTAGGACGGATTCGAGCACAACCTCACGTGCTCCCTTCGCATTCGCATGCCACTTTTCAACGTTCGTTATTTCCCATCCCCTTTAAAAAAATTCCTACCGACGGCGTATCGATGCAATGATGCTGGACTGTCAGTTGCAATGGCTCTACTGATTTCAACTGTTTCCTGGCATCATTGGCAGCCCCCCCCTTTCTCGCCCCGCATGGCACAGCCGCCCGCCCTCCGCCGCTGCACGCTGTCCTGTTGCCCTGCTCTGGCCGGGCGAGGCGGCAGCGGCTCCTTTGCTCCCGCTGCCGCCGCCGCCGCCGCCGCCGCCGCCCCTTCGAGTGAGGAAGTAACAGCACGATGAAACGATATAGCGATGCATCGATATCCCTGTTTGAATATTTTTTAAAAAAACTTGAAATAAAAGCCAAAAACCGAGACCACACGTGACGTTGGGAGCGAAGCAAGACATGATTCCCGGCAGCAGCCAGGGGAACCACTCACCCCGCTTGGAGCACGGTCCTGGTCGGGGTGGCATCGCAGCCAAAAAGTTGCGGACTGAAACGATCGATTCGCACAGAAAAGAAGGCTAGCCGCGAAGTGAGCGGCTCGTGAAGTAACGGCCTAAGTTGAAATGGGAGTAGACCCACCTGAATCACCCGAGGAGCTAGCTCCCCAAATCCCAATTGTATCAATGGCCTTAGTTGTTGTTTCCTGTTGCTTATTTCAGCCATAATACTGCAAGGTCAATGTTTAAGTTTTTAAAGCCTTTAAGGCACAAAAATTAATGCAAGAACAACAAAAAATCGGGTGTGGTAAAAATTAATCCTCCATAGGCTTATGCAACAGAATGTGGATTCTTCCTCTTGTTAAGGTTTGTTTTCACTGGTTGTTTACTTTCTGTTCTGCCACACAGATTAAGCCAAATTATCGGGTGATGTAATTCCACAGGCTGCAAATTATTTTAATGCCAACACTCTTTGCTCTGCACTGCCTATTATCTACGAGTCAGGAAAGCGACACTTAGTGAGATTGGCTTGAAAGTGAATGAAGATTGACCGATCTGCCGACCTATCAGTATTTGTCTAGATATCGGTTGTTGGTGTTTGTAAATGAGGATCCATGGATGGTCTTTGGGGATTTGGCACGCAAGGTGCAGAAAACAAAACAAAATAAACAGCAACTATTTCTGTCTCATCGCTTTTGGTCTCGTTGTATGCGAAGCTTTTAGTGTATGTGTTTGCATTAATTATCTTTGGGTGAAAATCCACAGCATGTTGGGACAATAACAACCTTGCATGAGATTAACAAGAGGAATGGTGGCTCAGTGGGCTAGAGTGCTGAAACTGTCAGCTGCAAAGTTAGCAGCTCGGCAGTTCAAATCCTGGGTATGATGCAGCGGTGTGAACACCCGCTGTTAACCCCAGCTCCTGCCAACTGAGCAGTTTGAAAGCATGTAAAGGCAAGTCGATAAATAGGTACCGCTGTAAAAAGCAGCATGGTAAACAGTGTTCCGTGCGCAGAAATGTGTTCGCCCATGCCGGCCACATGGCCATGGACTTGCATAACACTGGCTCTTTGGCTTGGAAAGGGAGATGAGCGCCACCCCTAGAGTCAGACACAACTAGCATGCCTGTGTGTGGGGAACCTTTACCGATGAGATTAATAGAGGGCATTAGGGGGAGGGAGATTTTCCAAACAAAGGTGACAGGCCTCTTTTCGCCACTAATTAGCTGAGTTCTTTTTCCTGCCTCTGGGATTGGAATACTGTACACAAGCCCCCGCCCCACCATACTTCTGCCCTTCCTCTTCCTGTCTGTCCTACAGCTCTGCTCCTGATGTTGATGACCGAGCAGTCATGAAGGCAGTTTCTCCCTCATGGGGAGACAGCTGCCTTTCTTTTAGTCCTCTGCTTGGATCTAATGATCCTGCCTGTGAGTAGATACTGATTTCTTTTTCTACTTTTAAAAACATAACGTGCCAGTTAGTGTGAAAAGTACAGCTCAGAGACCTGTGCTATTCTCTTATGCCTTCTCTATGTATTTGTTGTCTCTCCCTGATACTTAACCAAATGGAAATACCTATGACCCACAACACAGCTTTAATCGGATTCTAAAATCGGATTCGCCTTTTCTGTGGTGGGCCATATGCTATGGAACCACCTACCCAGTGAGCTGCGCCTGACAGAGTCCCTGCCCACCTTTAAAAAGGCCCTGAAGACTTATCTCTTCAGGGAGGTGTCCGGCGACCTTTCTGTTTAGTTTTCTTTTTTTCCTTTCTTTTCCTCTGCCCATGTTTATTTTGTTTCGGGTATGCCCGCCATCTTGCTCCCTTTTTACTTGTTCGCTTCTGTTTTACCTATTTTTTTATTATTGTAAGCCGCCCAGAGTTCCCTTTTGGGAAGATGGGTGCGGTATAAGACTGACTAATAAATAAATAAATAAATAAATAAATAAATAAATAAATAAATAAATAAAAAGGCCCAGGGACACCCCCTAAAATGACAGTGAACTGCTGACCTACTGAGGAATGTAAAACAAAGTTTGGAATCTTCCCATTCAACCATCCCTCTCCCCCTCCACACACACACACACACACCAAGATACTTCATTCCATATGACACATCATCACATCTCCTGTCTCCTCATTTCTAACTTGCACCTGCTCCCGATCACACAACATTCTGCAACCATTTCGTATTGATTGATGCTCAGTCCTAATTGACATACTTGTAGCTTCCCTCCTCCATCTCTACTTTGGCTGCACTCATATATCAACCTATCGGGGAGCAGCTTCCACTGAACTTCCCGAGAAGATGTGTATAAGAACATTGAGAAGGTCTCCCTGCCCCAGATATTTCATATCGGCTCATCACTTGGAGTTTTCCCACCAGCACAGATATTTCTCCCAATGTGTACACATGGTATATCCTTAGCTGCACAAGAGTCACTCTTTACAAACGGAGTTTTTTTATGACTATAGATGGCCATGCTGTATATATTACTTACTATATTGAAAACATACTGGGTTTTTAATGAACCTAATCATATTTATGCTGCACTCCTAGTCTTCCTCAATCTTATCAAAGCATAGAAACAACTTTCAGCAGGCCAAACATGAGCTTACATGTGCATAATGGTACTCACATATCTTGTCTTTGAAGACATGGCATGGTGTCCAATCTCAATTAAGAGTCTCCCTTGCTGCTGCTCATTAGCGAGGTCACAACAATCATGCACCATCAAGTCAATTCAGGCATATGGCCACCCTTTTAGAGTTGTCCAGGTAAAGAGCATTCAGAAATGGTTTACCAATCCCTTCTTCTAGGGCAGTGATGTCGAACCTTCGGCACTCCAGATGTTTTAGACTGCAACTCCCAGAATTCCGAGTCTAGATTGCCAATGGCAAAGGACTGTGGGAGTTGCTGTCCAAATCATCTGGAAGGAAAAGTTTGGACATGGCTGAGCTAAACTATCCGGCCAGCTGACCACACTTAAAAGTACTTTTTTGTTGTTATCGTCCCTATGTTCTTTTGTAGGATGAGATGGTTATCAGCTATGAGCACCCAGGCTAGCACACTGGCTGAGGAACAGCACAGGGCAAAGGCATTCAAGTTGACAGCGGAACTGTAAATCCATAAATGCTGAGGGGGGAGAGGAGGGGATTGAGTTTCTTACAATTTAAGTGACAGTTTAGGAGAATAAAAAGATTAAGTTTCTTCAGCCACACTGAGGGCATTTATACACGACCCCTAAACTCCGGAGCAAATGGCTCCCAGCTCCGGAGATTAAAAATGTTTACCCACCAGCTCCGGAGTTAAGAGGAAATTAAGTGCGACCCCGCTTACTTTAGCGCATCCCAGCGCAGCTTTCAGGTACCTGCTTTTTGGATGTGAAAAATATTTGATCTGGTGTAAGGATAGTGAGTGCGGGGCTCTCCTGGCTTCTGTTTGTTGTTTTTCTGCCCCCCGCCCCTTTGAGAGATCTGAATGCTGCCGGGAACAGAACGGAGGTAAGCCGGCTTTCTTTTCTTTCTTTTTTCTCCCTCCCTCACACAGCCAGCAACCAGGAAGTGCGGAGGGGGGTGGGGACAGAGGAAGAGCGACGAACCCCTAAGATCTCTGGTCCGAATTTAAGTGGCCAGCGGATCTTAGGGGTCGTGTAAAAAGGCCTGAGATGTGCAAAATGAAGGGACTGGTGGATTGTGAGGAATCTATATAACTGAAGCTTTCTTTCATAATCTAAGTGAAGCCCATATGAACATTTCATGCCCTTTGAAACAGTAAGAATCTTTGTGATAAAGGGCCAAGCTCCCCCCCCCATATGTATTTTTACCAGGGTCTGAGGGAGGATTTGAGTGCATAACCTCTGTATCATAATGTGCACTTTTCACAAGATCTAAAGAGAAGTAGATTACAGTAGATTTATTTCCATCAGACATGGGTAAATACAACTGATGACATATAATCAAGTCTTTATAATTACTGTTTTAATTTGTTAACTGTGGCTCTACACACATGCACATGCACAAACACCCACCCACATTTTAATAAGTAAAGTTAAATCCTTCTTTATTCCATGAAAACTCAGATAAGTTTTTGCCTCTTTGCTGTCTCTATTTTCCAGGTATTATGTCGTTGCACATTAACACATGTCAACACACTGTGACTCCGTCCCCTGCTAATGCAAGAGCTCTAAAAACATGGAGCCTGACAGATAATTTCAGAGCGCTTTCTTTTCTCGTTTTACAGTAACCAGGCATTTATCCTTCCTCGGTTTTGACATTTCTATAGAGAGCCCCAACATGAAGAGAGAGAGAGAGAGAGAAAATAATCGTTCAAATGCATTACAAAAATATACACGCACAACCCAAACCCAGCTCAAAGCAATGCAAAGCTGCGAAGCTGATTGCCAGGGCAGGTGGGCTTGGGGTGTCACTCATGTCACTTCCCTGTCTAGCCAAATCTGTGCTCAGGCTTGATGAGTTCCTTGGTCTCCACCAGGCTCGACCTCGGCTTCGAGGCCTAAGTCGGCAAATCCCCGGCACCACATGGGGTGCCAATAATGTCACTGTGGGAGGTATGGCAAGGAAGCAGGAGAGTGGATGAGCCGTGGAGGCACAGAAAGAGGGAGAAATCTTCTGCCTTCTTAAAATGATAGAGTAGAGGAATACCTCCTGCCGTTGATATAAAGGCTGGTTGACACATGCAAATGGAAGATTTTCCGATCCTCTCTGTTCCTGCAACTCCCCGCCCCATGCAGAGGATCACGGGAAGCAGCCTATATACTGACACCGTTGGATGAGAGTTCCATGAGAGTTGGTAGGCAGGAAGGAGCAGGTGAGGCAGAATTCCACAAGGAGGTTGGGAGCAAAACTCCAGCGACCACAGTGTAGCCCAATCAAATGGGGAGCACAACAGAAGCAAGGCGCAACTCAGCTCAAGTAGAAGCCCACTTCCAATCGGCTCACTCACTCCCACTTTCCACTTGTGAATCCATCCCACCAGGTCCTCATGGTACCAAATCAACTCCGTAACTCAATGTGAAATAGGTTTCTTAGCCTGGCTTTTTTGTGTGTGTCCTCAGCTAGACCTAAATATATGCTTACATTGTTTTCCTTGGTATGGGCATTGTTTTCTGCAAACTGCTGAAATGTGGGAATGTTCTATAGCATTTCAGTCTTGTTTGCTGGCCTCTTACACCCCCTTCTCCTAGCTCTGTAATGCCTAGGGCCATACCACCTGAAACACACCCAGATTCATGCCATGAGTTTCCTGACTAAGCTTCCTCTCTCGTTCCTGTTAGTGATCATAGCTAATCAGGGATCGTCTAATGTGTGGGATGACATGACAACCCTATGTAATCACTCATCACTTTATGTTATGAGCTCATCTCACTTGGGGGAAATGTGTGTGTGTGTGTGTTGTGCCATTGTGACTGACTCTTCGTGACCCCATGTCCATGGAGTTTTCTTGGCAGGAAAACGGGAGTGGCTGGCCTGTTCCTACTCCAGGCGCCTACAGCACCAGGTATTCCCTGGTGGTCGCCCATCCAAGTACTAACCAGGCCTGACCCTGCTTAGCTTCTGAAATCAGGCGAGACTGGATGTGCTTAGGGCAGGCGGGTCCAAACTTTGGCCCTCAAGATATTTTGGACCACAACTCCCACAGTCCTTTGTCATTGGCAATACAGGCTTGGAATTCTGGGAGCTGTGGTCCCAAACATCTGGAGGGCTGAAATTTGGACATCACTGGCTTAGGGCATCTAGGCAGCTTGGGGGAAAATAAAGCCAACTTAAATTGAAAGCTACAATTCATGGGAAAGTCCCTTGTGTAGTTCTAGAGCAGTAGTGGCAAACCTCCGGCACTCCAGATGTTTTGGACCACAACTCCCACAGTCCTTTGCCACTGGCTATACAGGCTTGGGATTCTGGGAGTTGTGGTCTAAAATATCTGGAGTGCCAAAGGTTCATCACCACTGTCCTAGATTGTCAGGGACAACATAGTGCCATTATGACATCATCATCAAGGGCAAAGCTTGTCCAGGGCAATACCTCTTAAACCAGGGAACACTTTCATCCTTCCCCTTGCCCCTCTTCAAGCATTATTAAAGCTTTCAGCCATTATTAAGGCTAGCACTCTGAACATGTTTAGGGGGCAATTTCCCAGCCCTACTACTCTTGTGTTCTGCACACTTTCCGCACTAAATCTGAAGAGAGGCAGTTTCTGCTTGTGTGGAGAGCTTGGACCGATGTAAGCAAGAACCAGTTTGAAAGCACACTAGAAGTGTGAGGAAGACAAGGGTAGAAGAGATGGGTCTAGGCATATCAGTGTAAAATTTTTCTCAGCGCCAGGTTTAGAAATACCTGAATAGAGTTATTCTACCACAGCTATTTGTCAAAAAATTGTCAATTATGTAGAAACTTTTTAATACCATTGCAGGGGAGATGACAAAAAAGTCTATCTTTCTGTCACAACCTTGAAATGCACATTTGATGTATGTGCACTGTAACCACTTTTTTCCCCAGCATCTTAGCATGAAGGGTTTCGGAAAGGTATTGGAACTACCGAAAGGTGCCTTGTTCCAAGTTTGATCACTGATCCATCTAATTCAGTAATGCTCAGATCTTTCTGGGCCCCTTGTGGAAATGCTGGTGGTTACACCTAGCTCCTTATGCATGCAAAACATTGTTCTTGATTAGAACAAGAACAAAAGATTGTTCTTCTATAGTTCCCCTTCAAAAGATTTCTTTTTATTGGTTTGTTTCAAGGTTTATTTTCAAAACACGTTTTCGAAAACAAGAGCTAAAAACTCAAGAACAGATTAGAAAGAAAGATGGACTTGTGGCCATAATGTGGCCCACTTTTTATCTTTTGCTAGCGAGGGGCAAAGATAATACAAGGAAGAGAGAAAGAGAGACTTGAGCCATGAGCCTGAATGAAGAAACCGAAGGCATTTGTGTATGCACAAATTCCATGTGCAACTTGGCATCGTTACCACAAAGGAGAGTTTAATCAAAAGTCTCCAAGGAACCACCACAAAGGAAACCCTTGTGTTGCCAGCTTTGGTGGAGTGAAAGAAACACCTGCCATGCACAACAAAGAGAGACCCAGACAATAGGCAGAGAAGAAAAACCTGCAACCAACAATGGAAACCGGGGGGGGGGGGCAGTCAGTTTCCTTCTCCCTCTGAGGTGCAATCCACGACTCACTTGCTCTAGAGTATTTCTATTGATTTCAAAGAAATTACTCAGGAATAAATTATTGTCGGGAGGGAAAGCAAGAAGAGGGGGACTGAGTTCCAATATTTCTGTATGGGGAAACTTCCAAGAGCAAGAGTTGCTGCATAGCAAGCTTTTATAGCCAAGGAATCTTAGGTTGAAAGGTGGGAAATGTTGTCAGGTTTAGAGCCCCCTCTCCCAAAGGTTGAAATTGCTTTCCACAGGCCCATGAATGCATCCCAGCTAGAGATGTAAATCATTGCCCGTCTCATTCTTGTACACATGTCAAAATGTCTCTTCCTCACCAGGTTGTATGAGAGAAGGGCAGTTTTTGCAGCGAATTTAGCAAATCTGTGCAAAAATATCACTTCGGTGCAAATAAGTCCACACAACCATCACAGCTGTGAACAATGACAGCTGCTGCAGCACGTTGCCTCTGCAGGTTGTGTCTCTTTCAACTGCCCTTGTTCTGCACTTGCCGTGTGTGTACACGTGCTTTGTTTTTCAACACTAAATGGCTCTGGTTGTGTACAAAGAATTTGCAGAAGTCCAACCTACAGTACCATATTTTTCGCTCCATAAGATGCATCAGACCGTAAGATGCAGCTAGTTTTTTAAAGGAATGTATGTGTGTGTGGGGAAAAAAAACTATTCACACATACATACTGTGGACGGGTCCCGAGGTCTCTGCGGTGGCAGCAGCCAGGAGCCTCTAAAATTGTTAGACTAAAAATTGAAGGTCATCTTATACATGGAAGTAAGCCAAGGAGAGAACTGCACAGTTGCCAAATTGTAATTTTGGGATGGGAACATGGGGGGGGGGGTCATCTTATACATGAGAGTTTCTTATAGATGGAAAAATAAGGGTATTTTTGGGAAAAGTTGAACTCCTTGTCTTGGTGTTAGGGCAAGGAATCTTATTCAACTTGAACAATCCTCAGTGAGGCATGTATAGACACCCTATATCAAGGAAGACAAATTCAGTGAGTATTCTTTATACCATTTCCACATATGGATGGGTTATACAAAGTACCCCTTTAGATTGGTGATCACTCAGACTAAATATTTATGTCCCCACTTCATACAAAGAGCCTTTCATACTCTTTCATACTTTTTTAAAGCAGGTACGTCTATAGTCCTCTGCTCAGGTTCATAAAGTCCTCTGCTCAAGTTCATTACCTGTGTAACTGTGCCAACATTGATTGTTAGGACCATCTCAAAATGTTGCATGGGGTAGAAGAATAATCTTTTTCAGGCAAGATTCCTATTCTCATTCTCCTTTCTATGGATGTAAAAATCCACAACACCCAAGCTCTCCAGTGCTATTAGTACTGCAGTGTTGTTAGAAACATGGTAGACACATCAAGCCTGTGCCCAATAAAATCCAACACAACATGCAGGAAAAGGAAACCTAACCGCCACATTATTTCAGTCCGTCTCCATGTAGGCTGGAGACTGTACCTCCCTAAACTGGCAATTCAATTAGGTCTCATAAAGAGAACAGCAGTGGGCACAGCCCATCTTTAGACGGATGATGTAAAAGGGGAAACCCGTAATGATGGAGTCAACAGTGCTCATGACTCAGTAGGTGGTGCCCATACATTTTTGGTGATTCAGTCTGTCAGAACATATTTTTTTATAAGAAGTGAGTTTTGAGTAAGAATAAACCAAGAGCTGCAAGGCAAGGGGTGTAAGTCATTGTCCATGTTCACCATCTGTCTTTTTTAACCCTTTGTCTTCCAGGCAGAAAACTAGTGAGCAGAAGTGCATTCTGAAGGATTTGAACTGGCTGACCATAGGGTTCCAGTCTTGAGTTCAAGGTGTCGATGATGACTTACAGAGCCCTCAACAGCTTGGGACCTGGCTGTCTGAAAGAGTGCCTCTTCTGATATAAACTTGCCTAATTGTTAAGTTATGCAATGATGGAATGCCCTCTTGGAGGATCAGTTAGCAATGACAGTGGCATCATTTCAGAGTCAAATCAAAATGTATTTATTTGTTAGACCCTTTAGAGGCTGAATAATGTGACCTGCACAAGTTTTAATGCAGTGGTTTTAATCCTTTAATTTTGTGTCTTCATACATTTGATCTTAAATTGTTTAAATATCTTATCTTTTATCATCACTTTCTACACCCCAGTAACCCACCCTGAGATCCTGCAATCTGGAAAGGACTATAAATGTTTTAAATAAACTAGCAAACCATATGTTATAATGTGAGCTAATTTATGTGTTGTAATATGGTAAAGATCTTCTTTTCAAGCTTTCCCAATTTTGTGGAATTTGCTTGGTCCTGAAGGATTTTTGGTTTTGTGTTCTTCTACTGACCCAAATTTTTATATTGGTTGCTCAAAAGGGGGGGATTCTTTTTCAATATTTTGCTTCTGAAAAGTAAACAACAACAACAACAACAACAACAACAACCAGACACAGTTTTCTGAGAGAAACGAATGTTTTGTTGTGTGACAGTCGTTACTACACGGTGTCTTGTCTCAGAACAGAAAGCGGGAACAAAGAGTGACAAGGGAAAACCCTACCCCAGCACCAGGTACAGCATTATCGCGCTTAGCACCTGTTCTGGGGGCATGGTCAAGACAAGTTTCAGTAGTTGTGTGACAGATGTGAAGTAACGTTTTTGTACCGCTCCTAAGCACAACACTAAGAGAGACAAAGTAACAGAGAGAGAGAGAAGTGAGAGAGAGAGAGAGAGAGAGAGAGAGACTCTCCTTCAAATATCTAGGTTCTAAGCCATGTAGCCTCTATACAGCTTGTGGTGATTTTTCGACCAGTGGCACAGCATGAGAAAACTATATTTATTTATTTATTTATTTATTTATTTATTTATTTATTTATTTATTTATTTATTTATTTATTTTTATACTTATTAACTGCCCGACTTTCCCACAAGAACTCTGGGCGGTGTACAACAAATTACAACATAAACAACCTGTCCCCAAAAAACAACAACAGACCAGCACTGAGAGTCCAATAAAACAAAAATAAAAACAAAACAGACAACCGCATCCATACCACAAACACAGAGTCTGCCAAGGAAAGGCTGGGACAAACAATACAAAACCAACCTATAGCCAGGCTGATGGGCCCTTCTTTTTCAGGAGCATCACAAACCTGTTGCTGCCACCATATTTTATTGCCTACAAGGTATAGAACATAGGAAGCTTCAGACTTAGGTTACACAATGGCTTTCTTCAGCTCTGTACTTACTATATTAATTGTCTTTCAGGAATCACAGACAATTTTTCCCTATTATCTTCTTAAAAACAACCTATGTCAGTCCGTTTCAGGGTTTTCCAGGTAGAGAGGATTCAGAGGTTGGCTCCCATTCCTTCTGAGGGCATTCTTGGATGGTGCAGCTTCCCCATGGCCACACAAGCTGGCTCTGTTCACAGGGGGAATCAAAATCTCAACCTCTAGCTCAGCAACCATTATATTCTGGCTCAGCCTTGGGATATGTCTCAAGGAAGGCCTGCAATGATTCTCAGAATGTGGGAGAAATTTCTCCCATGTGCATGTCAATGTAAACCTACAGAAATCTATGCAGGAGCCAGATCACATTTATAGGCCAATACCTGTGGCTTTACGGGCTTTTCCAGTGCATATTTTATAGTAGGAGAATTAGTAGGAGAAAACTAGGGCAAAATGCACTCATTTTGGAAAGTGCACATTAAACACTTTATAATAGAGAGTACCAACTTAGGAAAAAGATATATATATTTGGATTAGGTTGCCCAAAGATACATACATTTCCAGAAGCACATGCAGGAATGCGAACGAGCTTTCGTGTAAATATTAAACTACTCAAATTCACTACAATGCAGAAATAGGATGAGAAAGCATAAAATGACTGAAAAACAAGAAATGGAACTTGATAGATGCCACGATTTTCACCACCCAGTCAGCTATGGATACTTTTTAAAGATATTTTTCATTCAGGGGGAGGAGTGTTGACCAGACACACCGCCTCCTGCCATCCTCCAGCACCCACCCACCCACCCCGGTCAAGGCTGTAGAAATCTCAATCATTGCATATAAGCCTATGGTTGCTATAATTATGTCCCCCCCCTCCCCTCCGAAAACACTGCAATGGTACACCTCGATTTGTCTGTTAAACTGCATCGTTGCCTCCAGAGAGTGAGAGAGATGGATACAAAGTTTATTTTGCCTCGTGAGCCTGACTGATGTGAGATGTTATTTTGAACATGCCAACGCATTTGAATGGCTCAGAGTCCCTTTCTTTCCGGCGCACACATTCCTCGGTAAGTGGCAGCGCTCCCACTTATCAGTCACTCAAAGTGACTGCGGCTGTCAGTTGTGTACAAAGCGCAATCAGTTTGGAAGCACAGACACCGGCATTTTTCCTCTCAGCTTGAAGCAAACACGTTTTGACTGCTAGTCATTCAATTTTAAACCATCGTCAATTAGGGGCGGACGGAGATATAAAGAAAACACATCCTAAACACCTCCACCAGCCAGAAGTAAAAAAAAAATCCATTGTTATCTCCTCTGAATCATCTTCCTTCCACCCCCACCTCCCCACCTTTTTTCCCCAAAACTTCTCTCAGAAGAAGCTGCCTTCTGCAGCTGCCAAACGAAACTGTTCATGACTCCACCATCTCCACATGGATGAGACGGGGATCGTATAGCGTGCTAATGTTCCCTTTAGTAGGTCAGTTCAATGGACAAGGATACTTTCCTTTATCTCTTTGCCGTCCCTGGCTTCACACTGTGCCCTTCCATATGTACAAGCACTGGGTTGTAAAAAGACCTTCTGAAACATGCTTCTTTCTCTCCAGCATACATATAGGCATAACACACAAACACCCTGTTGCTGCACCAGAAAGACAAGAACTCTCTCCTTGCGCTTATCTAAAGCTAATCACGTTTGCTCAGCAAAATAACGGCTTGGTGAGAACATTAAATACTAAGGACATTCACCGTCTTTGGACAGACCTGTAAATATGAACAGGTAATACGTTAATATTAATAATATTTTAATATTAATATCTGATATTATCCACCCAAAGGTGGATCAAAGAGCCCAGAAGTGTCAGTCCAGGGCAGAGCCGCACCCTCAGGAACCTCCTATAAAAGTATGGCGTTCGTGTATCATGATTAGAAGTGGAGAGTGAGAAAGGATAACTAAGGAGGATGCTCACTTCATGACAAGTGAGGAGGGAGTGTTTTCTGTCTTAGAAAGGAACCTTCCTTGCCTTTTCTATCCAGCCCGCAAATGTCAGTGTATGACTTTTTGGAGATCCCAGGCAAAAGCCAAAACAAAACAAAATAAAAGCCAAAAACCTGTGGCACCGCAAAGACTATTATATTTTAATTATTTCAGGCAAAAATCAAAGAAAAACAAAACAAAACAAAAGACACAAAACATGTGGCACCTTAAAGACTAACTTTCATATTTTAATGTAACGTTTCATGGACACATCCACTTCTTCAGACATATAGCAGCAGAATGAGGTGTGCAATATAATATGTGATGGGATATAGTTATATTTTATATCTCTATTTTCATATATCCACTTCTTCAGACATATAGCAGCAGCTTACATTAAAATAGTTTGTCTTTAAGGTGCCACACGTTTTTGTCTTTTGTTTTGTTGTGATTTTTGCCTGGAATTCTTGCACAGACTAACTCGGATACCCCTCACAAGACTTTTCAGAGAGCATTAACTATCTTTATTCATAGGAATTTATGTTTTCCTTAAGAACCAGCAAGACACAGATACTGTCATGCAACCTGGATGAGGGTTAGGACAGAGTATTGGGGGGCTATGAGAATCATTAATAAACAATGTGCTTTTACTAAACATTTTTGTCCTTGGTGAATGAAATTGAAAACACAGTAAGTACAAAAAGGAATATCTGAGCAAAAACAAAAAACAAAAACAAAACAAAAAACAAAACAAAACAAAAAAAACCACCACACAAAGGATTGAAACAACCCATCCAATGCATTTTATCTTTTAAGATTCCATGCAAAGAGGCCGCAGTTGTGCAAAAAGAGTAGGGTTTGCAAGTGAGAGAATTCTCGATAATATTAACAAAAAAAATGTAAAAGCACCTTGCACACTCTTTTCTTACATGCAAAGGTTAAACAGAAGGGATTTACTTCCCAAGAGGTACTGTATGCCTATGCATGACATTTCAAAGCCACTGCACTGGTTTTTGAATGATGGTTGTGTTGATTGTGAAAATTTGTGACCCCAGTCTTGTGAATGCAAAAGAAGGAAACCTCTTCCCCAATTTTAAAATCATAACCTAATGCAGAATTCTAGCTAAATCAAAGGGCAACCTCAGCAATATGGTTAGACTCAAAATTAAAATGCAAAAGAAAATAAGATTTACAGTCATAGACACCCCCCTCCCTGGTGTGGACTGAATTTTTCAAAGTTCAGAAATTTGGAATTGTCCCTGGAACCCCAGGTGGCAGCTGTGAATAGGTCAGCCCTTTACCATCTTAGGCTTATCATCCAGATTCGCCTGTACCTTGATGGAAACTCCCTGAGGATGGTTGTGCAGGCACTGGTCATGTCAAGGATAGATTATTGCAATGCTCTCTACATGGGGCTTCCCTTAAACTTTGTTTGGTGATTGCAGCGGATGCAGAATGCGGCAGCCAGATTGGTGGTTGGTGCAGGCATATTTGAACGCACCACCCCAATTCTGACTCACCTGCACTAGCTGCCCGTTGCCTCCTGAATAAGGTTCAAGGTGTTGGTTTTGGTTTACAAAATCTTCCATGGCTTGGGACCTGAGTATCTGACAGAGCGTATCTCCCAAAAGTCAGAACTGGCCAGATCCACCAGAGCCTCACAAGCTTTCTCACTTCAGGTGGCCACCCCTAGGGAGGCCTGTAAGGTTGCGACTCCCAATCAGGCCTTCTCGGTGGCTGGGTTGACCATATGGAACAAATTGCCCTGCGAGATTTGACTGGCTCCATCTCTCACAGCTTTTAAGAAACTTTTGAAAACAAAGCTGTTCAAAGAAGCATATGGCAATCTCTAATATCTAATAATGCAGGTCGGAATAAAACCCACTCAGGTTCACATGAAAGCCAGCTGGTGGGGACCAAGATGGTAGAAAGCTGCTGCTCTCATGCCCTCCATGCAAGCTGTCCAAACATACATGGCTGTCAGTCAAAACTCAGAATACTGTACAGTGCTGGATAGAGATGGGCACGAAATGAATTTTTAATTAATTTTGTTATTCATTATTCATTTTGTTACCTAACAAAATGAATAATGATCTGACCCATCAAAGAAAAATGAAACGAAACAAAATGGAAATTTCTGCTTCGTTTATTTCATTTTTCATTTTCCCATAGGAATGCATTGAAGCAGTGCACAAGCACCATACACACACACACTACACATAAAATGAATAACAAATCAACGAATCAATGAAACAATTTTTTTTCAAAAAATTCATTTAAAACGAAACAAAACGAACTGAACTCTAAAATGAACCAAACCAAAACTAATCGCCATTTTTTTTTGTTCGTGCCCATCTCTAGTGCTGGACTGTGTGGAACCTGTGTTTAACGCAGTGGTTCTCAGCCTTGGTTCCCCAGATGTTCTTGGACTGCAACTCCCAGACATCTTGGTCAGCACAGCTAGTGATGAAGGCTTCTGCATGTTTTAGTCCAAGAACATCTGGGGAGCCAGGTTTGGGAATCACTGGTCTAGAAAGTCATGGAAGAGAAAGCACTTGTCATGAATAAATAGACAGGAAAAAAAATGGATGGATGGATGGATGGATGGATGGATGGATGGATGGATGGATGGATGGATGGACAGAACCCAATATAGGTTCGTCAACTTGGGTAACCGCTCCAGACTTCAGATAAAACGCAGAGTGGATTCATGAAGCCTGAAACATCAGGCACTTGCCTACATTCACTCTATGGCTGAGGAATATACCCAAGAGGGGCATCAAGATTGTGACAATGTGAAGAGAACATGACACTAGAGTGGCCTTTGGCTTGAATCCTCATGTTTCTTTTTATGTTATTAGGATCTGAGCTTGCAAAGTCCTTCCCTTAAAGGAAATTTTGCTCAGGTAATTGATCCCTTTTAACCCACTTAAATGCTAAGAACGCAACTTGCCGCATTAATCATTACATTGTATTATTTTAAGAGCCTTCTTTGAATTGTTAGCAAATTGGCATAATCCCTGAAAAATTAATATCAAAATGCTTCTAAAAATGTCCTTTAATTAATAACATCTGAAAGTAGAGAAAAATGTTACTTGTTCAACAATAGAGTAAGTTCATCCCCAAATGTCACATTGTTTTTGAAAGGTACCTTAGTTATGCTTTTGTTACAGATAATGTAACTCATCATGGGTAATTGCATCACTTATAACTTGCTATTTTAAAGCTCTGCTTAGTGTTTAGCTCTATGTTCTAAACTGAAATTCTGAAAACATACACACTTCCTGGGTGTAAGTATAATTTAAATTTAGTAGATATTTCTAGGACGGCACTGTAGAATTCCTGAACCTGAATGGTGGGGTGGTGGTGACCCTTAGGCATTAAATCAAAGGCTTAATCAAAACAGTGGTTTTTGATAATTAGATTAAACAAAAAAGAGAGAAAAATAAAGAAATAGCATGTGTTTTGACAATTGTCTGGAATGAATGAGAGAGGAGTGGGACGTCTCTAAGTTATGATGCCCCTGCATAAGCAGGCGATGTGTAAATCATCAGACCAACCTGGTTTTTTTTTAAGAAAATGATGTTATATTTTATGAAATATATCAATAAAGTGTCCTCCTGCCTCCGCAATATTTCATCTAGAATTACAGTGACTTCAGCAGCCTTTACAGAATGTTGGCTCTAGTAAGTGGAATCTTTTGTCATGGAAGGGGAAAAAAGTTGTGCTTGTTCCTGAATCTTAATCATTTAAATGGATGATGAATTAATACTGAGGCTAGGCTTCTACAATAACTTTCTCAGCATTGATCTGCCATCTATGTTGGAAAGAGAAGCAGAAACCAGATAGGCATGGAGAAAGAGATGCCTGTCTCACCTGCAGTCCAAAGAAAATAGTACATCCCCTCAGGTCCCTTCTTCTTCCTGGTATAGTTCCAATGCAGTTGTGCTACAAAGCAAGATTTAATAGCCTACCCAGTTTTGCCAGGGACATATAAGGCTGGGTTCTAGCTTCATCAAGTCAAGGTATCCAAATCACTAAAGAACGATGGATAGCAGGGCTGTTTTGGTCTTGAAGGATTTAAGCCAGGCATGGCAAAGTCAGGCCCAGGGGCCAAATGCGGCCCATTTTCAAATTTTGAGTGGCCCACAGCCTCTTTTCCCCACTGGCTCAGCCTGTCATGCATCCCTGCCAGCTGGCCCCTACCCAAACCGGATGGAGACATCAGCTTGCAATTTTACGGTTTGCCTGCCCTCCCTGCCTCTGTCCGTCCCCCCAGCCACCTGCCCAGCTGACTTGGCCCTGGTTCTGTTGCTTCAGCATCCTCCCCGCCTCCTTGCATGTCCTAGACCAGGGCTGTCCAAGACGTCGACCGTGGTCGACCAGTCGCCCGCAGCGCCTTCAGGGGTCGCCCGCCAGGTCCCCTGTGCAGGGGGGGAATTCTCCCCCCCCACTCACTCGCCCTTTCCAGTTGCGGTGGCAGTGGCTCCAATGGCGGCGGTGGGCCCAGCAACCCGCCCTGGGCCCGCCTCTGTGGCCACCACCTGATGCTGGAGCTGCCACTGTGGCCCCACCCCCAACTGCATCTCCTCCTTTGCCTGGTGCCTGCCCCCCTCCCCAATCGCTCATAGCCCCGCCAGTTCCCCCGCAGGTCTGCTGGTTGCTGCTACTAGGCAGCCACTGAGAGGGAGTAAGCAGGGAGGAGGAGCAGGAGGAGGCACTGCCGAGCCCTGTGAGGTGGGGAAGCAGTGTGTGTGTGTGTGTGTGTGTGTGTGTTATTGCTGCTGCTGCTTCTGGCGCAGCTCCCCCCTTGCCTCTTTGTGCTTCTTCCTGCCTCTTCTGGGCTCAGCATGCTGTTGTTGGATGCCTCCCCTCCGATGTGGGTCGCCGTTCTCCTGAGTGGTCTTGTGTGGGTGTTTTTTTGTATGTGTGCTTCTTGTGCATTCTCCCTCTCTCATTCCTCCACCTTGCTGGGTGGAAGAAGTTTT
This sequence comes from Phrynocephalus guinanensis, assembly GCA_037367245.1. NCBI lineage: Eukaryota > Metazoa > Chordata > Lepidosauria > Squamata > Agamidae > Phrynocephalus > Phrynocephalus guinanensis. The sequence continues at coordinate 96,651,866 of CM074740.1, read as the reverse complement.
GCATGGCTGGGACTGGCAGGCGGGCAGGTGCTCCCTCACTCTCTGTTGGCTCGCGCAGCACCGAAGCTCGATCACCCCACCCAAGCGGAGCCACCCCTCCCTCCATCCATCCCCGCTCGCCCAGGGCTTGCTCTTGGCAGGTTGGCGTCGGAGAGGCAGTCGCCAGGTGAGGGAGTGAGCCAGCTCGCCTGCTTCCCTGCCTGCCTTGCAGGGCTGCAAGAGCCACGACCAGAGCAAACCCCGCTAGGGGTGGGGGGATCCTGAGGATGGAGGAGGAGGGGGATGTGACGATCGCCGCCGCCACCACCGCCAGCAACGAGTGGCAAAGGGTGGCCCTGGGCCCACCTCCGTGGCCGCCACCCGACACTGGAGCCCCCACCGTGCTCCCAGCCCTGCCGCCTGCATCACCCCCCCGCCGCCATCTCCCTCGCCCTGGCCCGCTGACATCGCCGCCACCATCATCCCAGGCCCCGCCCACTGACCCCAGCACCCACCACCACCCCCATCACCATCACCACCCCTGCAATCACCCCACCACCACCACCATTACCCCAGGCCCCGCCCCCCACTGCCAACCCTCTGCTGCTGTCGACCGTGGGGGCCTACAGAAGCGGCAAGTAGGCATCGGGCTATTCAAAGTTGGACAGCCCTGTCCTAGACTGAGGCTTGTCCAAAGTCCGGCCCAGAGGCCAAATGTGGCTGAATAGTCGGCCCCTGCACATTTTCCCCTCATCAAATCTGGCCCTCCTTGCAAAAAGTTTGGACACCCCTGAATCCTTTTGACCAATCCAGAAAGTGAGAAGACATTCAGGGGTAGAGTTCCATTCAAGCCCCTCACCTCCAATGACCCTGATTGCCCCCCCCCAATCTATCCCTTCTACCTCATACTTTGCTGTGTAGAGCTTGGCATAGAATTCCATGGTTCTCACTGCACAAAGAAACACAGCCCTTTCAGGCACCTTACTATCCCACTGGACCACAAATGATAGAGGAGACAGACCTGTGTATTAACTGGGAATAAGGAAAATAATGTAAAGATGGTTCAGAAAGGAAAGAGGGGAAGGAATGAGTTTTCCTTCCACTGCTCTCTCGTCACCATTGATCAGCGCTATTGCTGATTTTCCCCCCACTGGCGTACATCTATAGAAATCCAAGTTGGTTCCCAACTTTTGAGCCCCCAGGTGTTCTTGGACTACAACTCCCAGAAATCCTGGCCAGGAAGCTAGTGGTGAAGGCTTCTGGGAATTTTAGTCCAAATACAACTGGAGACCCCAAGGTTAGGAATCAATGAATTAGATTATAGCCCTTGCATTCACTGTTCAGACAGCAATGCTGTTTCATTCAGGTCACTCGGACTGGAGTTTGGCATGCAAACCTCTCCCCAAAGTAGGCATAATCCATATACCCGTGCAAACCCTAAAATGGATGAATATTATTTATAGTTACATGTCTAAATGCCTTCTACCAGGATTTTCTTTAAACTTGCTTCATGATAGAGTGCTTGGAGGAAAATTTTAAAGCAATTCTTTAAAATTTCCCCCCTTAATTTTTTTTAAACCTCCCCCTGACTTTGCTCCCTATTTGGTGGTGGAGGGGGAAGAGATTAGAGTAATAAAATAATTTTGGTAGCAAAAAAAGGAATGGATTCATTATGGTTTTCTGGGAAGAGCCTGGAGACAGGGTTACAAATGAAAGGCTAACATGTGTTCATGTGGGCTAGGAACCCGTTCTGAGCAAGCACCCCATAACTCCCAAGATACACTTTCTGTCACATTTCATAAATGCACTGAAGAAAATCAGTGCCATCCAAATTTATTCATACATAGAATTGAACCCCTGAAAATAATCATGGGGCTTAAGTTAACAAGGACCCCAACAGACCTACTTAAAGCATAAGTCGGGATACAAGCCATTATGGCCAGACATACCCATATAGAGTAGTATATAGCGACATCCGCGGAGCTAAAGGTAAGATCAGTCCCTAGATACAACCCACATACAAATCAATGCCTTTGTCTGTTTATAGATGGTAACGAGTTAGGAACTAGAGGTGGCAGAAAAGACGTGGAGAAAGAATTAAAAAGAGAGATCAATTCACAACCTCTGACCTGAATCTGCTGCTGGAGTAGATTAATTTTGTGTTGCTGTTGCAGGAGCTGCTGCTGCTGCCTTGCAATCTGTAGGACAAATGTATGGAAAACATGAATTAACAGAGGAATACTGACATCCATTCTCCTTTTTTTTTAAAAAAATATGTTACCTCTACTTAGATGTATGCCTAGAACTGATTCTGCCCAACTTAAAATAATGGTATCAGTATCGGTATAGATACCAAACATTTTATTGGCACAGTAACCCCCCGCCTATCGTGGAGGTTAGGGACCCACCCGACCCCCAATACATGAAAACCTGTGATATGCGGAAGTGGGTCGGGTGGGGGTGGGGGCGATTAGAGGGTTGGGGGCAGCGGGGAGCAATCGGATCACTCCCCGCCGCTGCCCCCCCACGGCTCCGAGGCCTCCCGGAAGGGGTGGTGGGGCGGTGGAGAGCGATCGGATCCCTCCCCGCCACCCCCCGCGCGGCTCCGAGGCCTCCTGGAAGGGGCGGGGGTGGTGGGGAACGATCAGATTGCTCCCCGCGCCCCCCCCCAGGTACTGCAAGCCCGCAATATAGTGGGACCACAGTACCTGAACTGCGAAATGGCGGGGGGTGACTGCATCAGAAAAAATAATGGATACTACTACTACTACTACTACTACTACTACTACTACTACTACTACTACTACTACTACTACTACTACTACTACTACCACCACCACCACCACCACCATCACCAGTATTCCTGCCTTGAGAAGGAAGTTGACTTTGTAGGCCCCTTCCAAATTCATGATTCTATGTTGGTATGAAATTTAAAATAATGGACAACTGTCGAGTGTTTCAATCACACCACAAGAAAGAGGGAAAATTGTGAAGTTTAGATTATGGGGAGAGGGTGAGGAGGCCAGACCACTATAGCTTCTGTCTGGCCCAGAAATGCTATCCGTGGAGTTTTAGCAGTTGTAGTACAAACCTAACTTTTTCGTTGACTACTTTTTTTTGCACTGCTTTTGGAAGGCTAATGAGGGCAACATTTTCACTAATATTGCGTGCGAATGAAAGTCAGGGCTTCAAGCATGCACATTTCATTAAGTCCACGCCTCCATTTCCTTCACATTTCAGTGCTGCTGAATTATGCAAAATGCTTGAAATCAGAAATTTTCCCCTCTTGCGCACACTTAAAAAAAGAGAAAAGAAAGGTGTTTCCATGTGTTCATAGCTTTGGATCCCCTACCCTTCCCAAATTCCAGCGATCAGATCCTGAAATGTTTCACACCTCCTAAAAAAATAAAGATATGTTCATGGGGTGCTCATATCCCCATTTCCAAGCTAAAGAGCGGGACTAGATTAAAAGTCCATTTCAATAGTCACTCACCTGTTCTTGTTGCTGCTTGGCCAACTCCATTTGCTGGCGCTGCTTCTCAATTTGCGAGGCCGCCAGCTTCTTCTGCTCGTCGTGAGCTGCCAGCAGCTGCTCTCGCAAACTGGTCAGCTGATTGATCATGCCCATCAGCTGCCTCTCTTTCTCCGCTAGGCTCTCTGGAGTCCCTGAGCATCATATGGTGACAAAAGGTAAAGGGAGAAAGGGAGAGGAGGGGAAGAGGGAGAGACAGAGGGAGAGAGAGAAAGAGAAAAAAAAATCAGAAATGAGAACTGGGCATCGTCCAACTGAACCATCCCTGGGAAGCACTACAGAAAAAGCAAATTGAAGCAACGTTGCCCTAAAACAGGCATGTCCAAACTTCGGCCCTCCTGATGTTTTGGACCACAACTCCCAGAATTCTAAGATTAGATTGCTAATGGCAAAGGACTGTGGGAGTTGAGGTCCAAAACATCTGGAGGGCCGAAGTTTGGACATGCCTGCCCTAAAACAACTTAATCATTTACTTTAAGGGGGTTTTGTGATGGTGGGGGCATGAGTGACCCACCTCGGCAGTACATCTATGCCCACCGGCCTCCAGATTTACCATATTTTTGCATCTATAAAGCGCTACCATGCATAAGGCGACACCCCCCCCCACACACACACTTTTCCAACCCAAAATTACAGTTTCATAACTGCAAAGGTCTCTTGGCAACTTACTTCCATGTATAAGACAGCCCTCGTTTTTTATAGCCTCACAAATTTAGGAAACTTTTTTTACCAATCATTTATTTATTTGCATTAGCCATGGCCTTAGCAAAAAAAAAGGATAACATTTACATAGATATAAAATTGACATACTAAAATCAAGAAAATAAATACATATACATGCAATATTCCTATATTAGAATTGGACAAGTAATCCATAAATGATTATTATTTTAAAATCATAGCTGGCCTCAATTGCTGCTGCTAAAAATGTAGCTGTCTGTAGTGCCACCTGTTTGTCTCGGTCACCGAGGAGTAAAGATATATAGAAATCAGATGAACGACCTGCTATTGCCTTATACATGGAAAAATATTGTACACTGCGTGCATAGCAATGGGCTCCCCATTAGAGGCTGAATGCATACGTGTCAAATCTAGGTCACCAAAAGATTCCTGTATTCCTTGGACAGGGCTAATCATCTGTTCAGGAGAGATGCCAGCCTTGAAAGCAAGACTGGGTTCTCGATGTTTTATCTGTTTGTTTATTTCTGGATTCATCCAATGTTGCCTGGTGATTCCAGCCTGTCATTATGTTGTGAAGCAACAAGAGGGGTCTTGGCGCTACTGCTTCTAAGAAAGAGGACAGTAAACTGGGAGCGCTTGCTGTGCACTGAGAGCAGAGCTTCTAGATCAGTGTTGGCAAACCTATGGCACGGGTGCCGAAGGTGGCACGCAGAGGCCTTTCTGTGGGCACATGACATCGCCCCCTCACAGCCACAGCACTTCCCCCTCCTCTCAGAGCACACCACTTTGAGCCATGCAGAGAGCCGGGTGAAGGGGAAGCAGCTCCTTTGTAGCCCCAGTTTAAACTCCAGCCACACTGCTTTTGGGATGCGCGGAATGTTCTGCACATCCCAAAAGCGGGGTGGCTGGAGAGTAAACTGGGGCTACGAACAGGCCCACAAGCTGCCATCACTCCCCCTGGCTTTCCCAATGGTGTAGCACCCCATCTGCCTCTCTGCCCAGGGCAGAAAGGCAGACGGGGTGCTACGCTTCGGGAAAGTGAGGATCGAAAAGAAAGCTTTTGAATTTCCTGCAGCCACAGTGAGGGTGCTGTGGCCACAAGAAATCCAAAAGCTTGCTCTTCGATCCTCAATTCCCCCGAAGGGTAGCACCCAAAAGGTACCACCGTATCCAGGTTAAATAGCCATACTGGCACTTTGCAAAAAATAAGTGGATTTTGAATTGCAGTATGGGCACTCGGTCTCTAAAAGGTTCACCATCACTGTTCTAGATGGTAGATTGCTGGACTCATCCAGGCCGGCGGCTTCTGAGCAATTTTCCCAGTCTTTTGGTGGAGGCTAGAATTTCCACAGAAGCTTGAGAGTCAACCAATCAGGTCGGACTCCCTCTTCTCAAAGGGTGTCCCCTGCCCCTTAGTCTTGGGTGCTGAAAGATTATTGACAAATTATGTCCCTCCCACTCACGCAACCACATGGTATAGTATTAGGAGGAGTCTTACAGCACAATGGTTACACTGCAGTACTGCAGTGAAGACTCTGCGTATGACTGGAGTTCAGCTCCAGATCTCAGACGGTAGGCTCAGAGTTGACTCAACCATCCATCCTCCCGAGGTAGGTCATTTGAGTAACCAGCTCACATATGCATAGCCAGCATAATTAAATCATAAACTGCCCAGAGACAGGTTTAAGCACTATGGGATGGTGTATAAGCAGTGCCCTGACCTTTGCTACAAGTAATACTCCTCATAAGAAAGTAAGGAATTAAACTTTTTTTTATCCTTGACCCAAACACAAACAAACAAAAAACAAAGCAAAACAAATGCAAGGAAGCAAAAAGATTCAGATTGCTTTGTAAAAAATAGGACAGGGGGTAACCTCTGTGATTTTTATTTTTTTTTTTTTTATTTTTGGCTCTTAAATAAGACCAGTATCTCACTCCCCAACAATACTACCCAACTTCTCTACTGGGTTTTGTGTTGTCAATAAGTCTCACAATAACAGTTTTTTTTAAAAAAAAAAAGCACAAAAACTCTTGTAAACTATGGACGTTTTCGCTTTGGCTTGTGGGTATACAACATGTGCTAAAATAAGTGAAGATTTATACCCCTACAGTCAGGGTGAAATCTGTTTCCGCAGTCTCAGAGGGTACATGTTGTTGATATGGATTATGCATGGGGAAATTCAGGATCCTGACCAGGGAAGGGCCACCAGCACCCAGAGAAATATGCTTGAACCAGCTCTTGAGATGACCTCAGTAGGCCAGCTGTCTGGGGTGGTGGTGGTGGTACTGGGACCATTTTGCTGCCAGCCTCACCACTGTAGGCAGATACTGAGTAGGCCACTTTCTTTTCCTGACTTTCAGCCTTGCCAAGACTTCTTCTTAGAATTTAAAGAGACATTGGAGAGTATATTTAGTCCTGTTTTCATTCTCCCTATAGCCATGGGGAGGGATGCTCTTCTGACAGAGGGACACTCTTCTCCCTCTCTCAAAATACCAGAACTAGGGGACGTTCCTTCAAATTGAGGTCTGGTAGACTAAGAACAGACAAAAGAAAATTTTTTTCCACCCAGCGCATTGTTAGTCTGTGGAACTCCCTGCCACAGGAGGTGGTGATGGCATCTGGCTGGATGCCTTCAAAAGGGGATTGGACAGATTCCTGAAGGAAAAGTCCATCACAGGTTACAAACCATGGGGGAGATGTATCGTCTCCAAGCTTAAAACCAGGGTACCTCAAGGACCAGATACAGGGGAGTGGCATCAGAAGACAGAGATCTAGTCTTGTGCGCTCCCAGATGCATCTGGTGGGGCCACTGTGAGATACAGGAAGCTGAACTAGATGGACCTTTGGCCTGATCCAGCATGGCTCTTCTTATGTTCTTATGTTCATTGCTTTTTCCCTTAGCACCTTTCATGGCAAATAATACTGTTGTTTTAATTAGCTTTGTGACCTTTTTTTTAAATTCACATTTTCATTAGTTGTGTATTGCTTTGAATACAAATATGAAGAAAAGCAGATTATAATGGCATTATTTTCCCCTTAAAAGCCATGGAGAAAAAACAATAAACCTTCAATCTCAATGACCTATCTTATATCCTGCTCTTCAGGGACATCGACTAAGCAAGCTCTTTTACAAATAGGAACATCTTTTTTCTCCCACATCCACCGGATGTTCCAAGTTTAAAAAAGAAACAAAAAGAAACCCCGTTGGCCAGCTTATAGCTAACTATCAATCAGACACGGGAAAGATCTATGAGCAATAATAGGTCATTTAATCATCCATACTTGCCAAGATGTGGAAGTTCTTTATAATATATTCCCTCAAGGTGGAAATCAGCGCCCTGCATGGCAGTGTCTCTTTGTGTCTTTTTATTACTGAAGCGGTTCATGATACATATCATGTAACATTCAGTCCTGCTGTATTTTCTATTAGTTTCTGGCATGCAGACACTGAGTTTCATTGCTTTGATAACTCCTGTCCTCAGATCACTGCTCTGTGCATACATAGATAGATTATTATAAACTGTGTTAATGAGCGCTGAACAAGCATATCCAACACCAAAATATACAGCTGTGGACAGGAAGCTATACACAACTGTATATGACCAAAACAGGATAGAGCCAGCAGGACCTGGACCATCCATGGTTGTTGCAGGATGTGGCCATTTGTGGTAATCCTCTATGTCAGTGGTTCCCAACCTGGGGGTCTTGACCCCTTTGGGGGTCGAATGACCATTTCACAGGGGTCTCCATGAGCCAGTGAAGAAAAAGGCACAAACGGCTTGGGTCTGGAGGAGGAAGGGGGAGAAAGAGTGAGTTACAGCTTGATAGAGGTTGGAGGGGATGTCAGTCAATGGAACCGGAGGCTGCAATTGGTTGAGGGTGCCTGTAGAGGGAAGTTCTCTATGGCACCTGGCCTGCCAAAGGGGACTTGTGGTCTCTTCCAAGCAGGGCAAGGGGTCACCACAACATGAGGAACTCTATTAAAGGGTCGCAGCATTAGGAAGGTTGAGAACCAGGGCTCTATGTGAAGAGCAGGAGGGAGAAAGCAGCCATAGACTACTGAGGTTTATGGATGGAAGAGAAGGGGAGTAAGTAGAGCTGATGGGTATTTTTTCGACTTGAAATTCCAGAATAATTTAGCCAGCACGGTTGCTCATGAGGATGACTGGGGCATTTTGCAATCTGTAGCCCTCCCCAGAAAAGTGGCATAACCCACATTTGTTATTGTAGATGTCCCTTTAAAAAACACACATAAAAATCCAACTCCCAGAATTCTCTGAGAATTTCCCAGGCAGCACTCCTCACTCCTGGGGATGGTTGTCTCATCAACCCTATAGGAGGGCTCCTCCAAAGGATCCGTCACCTCCAAAAGACAATGGAGGAGCTTCCTCCTAGGAAGCACCGGTGCAGGAAAGAAGGCCCAGGCCTTTCTCCAGGTGAGTGAAATGAACAAGTCTGCAGATACACGTTTGTGGGCCGAGACTCTTAGAATTCAAAGTAAAACCAACCAACCTGAATGTTACAGCCCCATCTGCCACTGTACAATTGTTATATTTAGGTACAGTGGTACCTTGAGATACAAATGCCTTGAGGTACAAAAATGTTGAGAGATGAAAGGTAAGTCCATCCGGGGCTCAATGAACCCTGGGAATTGAAGTTTTCCACACACAAAAAAACACCTTGAGATCTGAACATTTCCTATGGAAAGCCACGAGATGTCCCCAAAAGGGAAGTGTAAACCACTTCTTAGTATTGCCTGCCCAGAAAACATTGTGAAGGGTTGCCATAAACCAGAATTGACTTGACGGCATATGGTTATCGGATTGTTGTAAATCTGCCCAGATTCAGGCGATGGGAATAGAACTGATTTCATTGAAACGCGTAAGCCAATCCAAAGGAAACGAACACATGTCTATTTTGTTTAATGAAGAGATTCTGGGGGGAACTGCGAAGCCTCAAGTATTCCCACCACATTTGTCAAATATAACACAAAGCAGCCATGGAATCTGCTCACGTGGAGGTCACTGCTGTGTCAGGAATTCATCTCAGCGTATACAAGAGGCATACATGTTGTCTCACTTTGATGAAGCCTGTTAGAAAGGTGTTTGATGTAATGAAACTCAGAGCACAGGGCATTTGTTTTTGTTGTTGTGATGGTTGTTGGTTTGTTTTCTTACAGTTCTCCGGGCTTTATTGAGAATAGCAAGTCATAAAGGAATAGGGAGAAGAATCCATTTAATTTACAGCTTTCACCTCAAACCCCCTTGGAGATCAAGCATCTGTTGCAGCAATGCATTTGGCTACCTGGAGACTAAATTTGTTGCAAGGATCTCTTACCTCCAAAGTGCCTGTCTAAAAAAAGGCAGCGGTTGTGAGGAGGGGAGATATCATTGATATTTTTGATTACAACTCTGCGGCTTCCAAGCCTTGCAGCTATGGGATTTGAGCACTGTAACAACAAAGACAACCACCACCACAGAAACAAATTTCAAAAAATGGCCAAATAAAAAGGCTTGCTGCTCGAGAGGGGATCGATTATGGGTAAAGGAAATTCAACTTGTTCTGGTTAATTGCTGCTTTAGGTGCAGTGCCCCAATACAGTACCAAGAAAACCATCTTTGTACTCCTGGCATAAATGAGATCATGATACATCAACTGCAGAAGGCTGTCTTACTTGGAATAGCACTTATTTTAAGGAAACACCTTTGAACATCCTAGGTCCTTGGGGGATGTCCTGGTATGAAATCCTGCCAACACTTGCTGGGATGTGTATAATGGAATAATGATGACAGTGCTGATGCCATTTGCAAGCACTGCAGAGAGGAATTAGGAGTTATCCCACTCTGAAGAGATACAGGTGAAACACTCTTAAAGGGCAATCTCCTGATTGCAAAACCAGATTTACTGAAGCATTTCACACTGCTGGTTATCATATAATGAAAAAGTGTTTGATTTCATATAAGTACTTCAGCAAGCAGATAAGTAACAGCATGCAGAACAGAGACAGAGAAATGTGTAGAGGAAGGAAGCATGAAATTTGAGCCACATGACAAGATAGCAATTGCAGATAGACTAAAGGTACTGTATTCTTCTTGAGGCTAAGGTTTTCCAGTAAAATAATAAACTTGAGGTGGAATGGTACAACAGGACCACACTGAGGCTGGTTTGGCAGAGTTTGGTATGAGGAAAATGTGTAAGTCACTTAATAATAATTAACTTTCCTTCATGGTTCTGGCAGGAACCTACAGACCAGACTGAACAACAGTCTCCCTTAGTAGACCGTCCTTTATTGGTTAGTATATCACATGGCACTTATTTGTTTCAATACATTCACTCACACATTCTGGTATGAATAAGAATAAAAGGTTTCATTTTATTCACAGTTTTTATATTAAAAAACCACCTATATTTTGGGGAAATGTTAATATCTTACATTGTTGAGCTTATTTCTTAATTTACTTCCGATTACCTAACTGCTAGTTAAAACATCACTTTAACAGTTCACTTTTGACTCCATAACTAACTCTCTGAAATAACAATAATATTACCACCACTCTATTCTGCTCTGGTCAGACCCCACCTGGAGTACTGCGTCCAGTTCTGTGCGCCTCAATTTAAAATGGATGTTGACAACCTTGAGCCGGTACAGAGGAAGGCAACCAGTATGGCTGAAGATCTTGAAGAAATGTCTTACGAGGAATGACTTAGGGAACTGGGAATGTTTAGCCTTTCAAAAAGAAGGCTGAGAGGGGATATGATAGCTATGTTTAAATATTTGAAAGGATGTCACATTGAAGAGGGAACAGGTTTGTTTTCCATGGCTTCAGAGACTAGGACTCGGGGCAATGGTTTCAAACTACAGGAAAAGAGATTCCATTTGAACATTAGGAAGAACTTCATGACTAGACATGGGCATGACTCGGCGAAATTGTAGTTTCCGTTTTCGGTTATCGTTTCCGTTACGTAACGGAAACGATAACGATAATTATGCCGTCAGAACTCGAACTCGAACTGAAAAAAGAAAAATTTGGTCGGGTTTTTCGTTTCCGTTTGTGGCATCGCGGCGATCGTGCGATGTGAAGCACAGAAAAAGTTTTTAAAAGTTTTTTTTTAAAAAACCCGACTCCCGGCCAAAAAAGCAGGCGCAAATATGCCTGCCTGAGGCTTTGCCACCTACCAGAGGGGTGGTTTCTGGGGGGTCCCCGGCCTTTCCCCCCTCTTCTCCTGTCCTGGGCTGCTTGCACCAGGCTGGGGGGGGTCATCCTCATCGTCTGTCTCGCATGCCATGCAGGGGGGGGATCCAAAATGGCGACCACAATTTTTCTTTTGAAATCGTGGTAAAAAAACACACCAAATCACCACAGAAACATGTGAAATTTATTTATTTTAAATGCCTGAATTTTTATAGTAGCAGCAGTGGGGTTTTTTATAGCAATAAAACGTCGTATTGATTTTATTTTATTTTATTTTATTTTTATTTTTTAGACCTGCCCATTTGGGCTGGGCATGGGATGGGACCATGCAATTTTTTTGAACCATTCCACCAATGGCATCGCCAGGTTTTTGACTGACACTTCTGGATGTCTCGGAGGGCATAAAAAGCCGAGGCACCTTCCAGAAATCGCAGTTGGGTGTATGGATGTGGTTGAGGGAGGAGGGCTGGCTGCTGGTGCTGGTGTGATCCGATCGAGATTGAGGAGGGAGGCTGGAGGCTTTAGGAATTAAGTTAGGCAGGCAGGGAGGGAATTGAATTTAGAAAATAATTTATTTGATTCCCTGCAGCTTTGTCTGCTGAAGGGAATAGCAGTTTATTCTTTATTTCTTCTCTGGCAGTTTGTGAGGATTTTTTTCTGATATTGGATAACGGGGGAGGTTCGACTGGGAGTGGGAGGTGTGGATTTATTTTAAAAATATATTATATACTACCATTTATTTTCTATTTTCCCAACTTCAATTTGCTTGCACACACACACATTTGGGGTGCAAGCCAAGAACAGAACCTCTATCCTAAGTGATATCCTAACTGCCCACTTGCCCGTCCGCCCACGCTGCCACCCGCCTGCGGCCCGCACCGCCACCCGCCCACGGCCACCACCCGCCCATGGCCCCCCGCCACCACCACCCGCCCGCACCTCCCCCCCGCCACCTAGGGCGCAAAAACACCTAGCGCCGGCCCTGATTGCGGGACACCCCTATGCTCTGGGAAGTCAAATTGCGCTAAATCGTGGTGGAAATGACAAACGACAAATGACAAACAGAAACGACAAATTTTTGAAAAATTTCGCGACAAACGGAAACGACCCGAAACGGACCCGTTCCGACAAACGAAAACTCGAAACATCATTTTTTCTGGTCGTGCCCATGTCTATTCATGACAGTTAGAGCTGTTTGACAGTGGAATATGCTGCCACAAAGGGTGGTGGAGTCTCCTTCTTTGGAGGTTTTTAAGCCATCTGTTGGAAATATTGTGATGGGGGTTCCTGCATGGCAGGGGGTTAGACTGGATGGCCCTTGAGGTCTCTTCCAACTCTATGATTCTATGATTCTATGAAACCCTAACGAGAAACAGGTGGGAAAATGAACTATGGGGTAGACTGGGAAACAGCTGGCTGCTGATGAGTTGACTGACATTTGCCGCAGACCCCTCCCAGGCAAAATCAAGGAATGTTCATCTTTAAAAATGAGGAATTCATTCTATTTGTCCTTCATCATCAATTCAGTATATCCCTGCCTTTTTTTTTTGGTTTACGTTCCCCATTTCTAACTGAGATGCACAAAGGTCAGATCTACCATAAAGGATCCATCATTGCATCATTTTACCTCATTAATGCCTCCAGATTCTTCCCACCCACCCACCACCACTCATGGTTACCAGAAAAGGAAAAATATACCTGATTTGTTTTGTCTTTCATATTCTTCAGATCATGGGAAGCATTCTTTGTTCAAACTATCCTCTCAACATAAAAAAATGTTCAGGAATGCCATCATCCTCTTCTCTCAGAACATGTACAGTGGTACCTTGAGATACAGGTGCCTTGTGACACCAAAAGCTCATGCTATGAAAGGGAATGTCTGGGGTGCAATGTACCCTGGGAATGGAAGTCTTCTGCAAAAGCTTGAGATACAAAAAGTTCTGGTGGAATATCCTGAGATACAAACATTTTGTGGAAGACTTCAATTCCCAGGGTGCATTGCACCCCATTCAGATCCATGATGCCCCCCAAAAAATCACGATACAAAGCGTCCCATAGAGCGAATTAATTTCATATCACAAGGTACCACTGTATCTTTTCAGTACCTCAACGTCCAACCCAAATCAACATTGCAGCAGAACCTGGATAGTGATTTAAAAGACTAGAGGCCCAGGAAGGAAATGATACTCCAGATAGTGTTACCAGACCAGTAGTGTCCAATTCCCAGAGATTTCAGAACCAAACCTGATATATGAGGGTGGGCCCTCATAATACCAGAAAAATAGGTCCCTGTAGCTCCACAGAGACAGGGCAGGCAAGACGGGAGAAAGGGGGTGGGGCTTTTGTATTTCAAGGACTTCTGTTCCCATAAGTCTGTGAGAAGCTGAATTATATGACTGAAATTCTTGAAACAGGCAGTCCTCCCATCTCCTGACCACTTCTACTCTGCTTCTCCACTGAGCAGAGGGGAAAGTGCCCTTCTGCAGTGTGCAAATAATGAGTACATAAGAACATAAGAGAGCCATGCTGGATCAGGCCAATGGCCCATCTAGTCCAGCTTCCTGTATCTCACAGTGGCCCCACCAGATGCCTTTGGGAGCACATGAGACTAGATATCTGTCTCTTGATACCACTTCCCTGCATCTGGCCCTTGAAGTACCCCGGTTTTAAGCCTGAAGATTACACATCTCCCTCGTGATTTGTAACCTGTGATGGACTTTTCCTCCAGGAATCTGTCCAATCCCCTTTTGAAGGCATCCAGACCAGATGCCATCACCACTTCCTGTGGCAGGGAGTTCCACAGACTTAACAACACGCTCAATTTAAGTGTATGTCCCCTAGTTCTGGTATTTTGTGAGAGGGAGAAGAGCTTCCCTCTATCCACTTTAGTCATGCCCTGCATAATTTTGTACATCTCAATCATATCCCCCCTCAGGTGCCTTTTTTCCAGACTAAAGAGCCCCAAATGTTTTAGCCTTTCCTCATAAGGGAGGTGCTCCAGCCCAGTAACCATTTTAGTTGCTCTCTTTTGCACCTTTTCCAGTTCCACTATATCTTTTTTGAGATGCGGTGACCAGAATTGTACACAATACTCCAGGTGTGGCCTTACTATTGTTTTGTATAATGGCATTATAATGTTGGCTGTTTTATTTTCAATCCCCTTTTTGATAATCCCTAGCATGGAATTGGCCTTCTTCACCACTGCCGCACATTGGGTAGACACCTTCATGGATTATTCTCTGCCACTTGCAAAGGTTTTTGGGAAGGCGATCTCCTACAGAGGCTGCTTTTTCTCCAGTACAGTGAGAGCAAGGAGGTGAGGAAAGCTGCTAGTCTGATGGCTTTCATGCAAGTTCTCACTGCCTTCTGGGAGTGGGTGTACTTGAAATATGAGATGGGTGATGGAATTACTCTGGGCCAGGTGATCATGGAACAGAATCTAAGTCAAATCTGACCAACTAGCTAACATTCCAGAGTCGGTGGGCAGCCATTCGACATGCAGGTAGAAAAATATGCCAAGCAAGGAAGGATGGAGATAGGTGCCCAGACCCCAGCACCCACCTGACACATGAAAATCGGTCTTGATCCGCATTCAGGAAATAGTAAATAGGAAATAGGAATCTTTATTGTCATTGCCCCCTTGCAGGAACAACGAAATTTCCTTGTTGCTATATTCAACTCATTTAAAACATTCCACATAGATTTAAAAACAGACAACACATAAAGTATGACATATAAAATAAGCTTCAAAGTCCAGAATTTCTGTTTAAGGCCAATATTGCTCTAAAAAGAAGCTATTTTGAGACGGTTTGTTCTTGCCCTCAGTACTCTATATCTCTGTCCCGATGGCGGCAACTCGAAGAGGCGATGAACAGGATGAGATGGATCTCTTAATATATCTAACGCTTTACAGTGGCACCTGGTAGTATAAATTTGTTCTAGGGTGGGGAGTGAACAGCCCACAATCTGGAAGTTGAGTCATGGCTACTGGACTTCTTTTTTGAGAGATAGAAACGTTTCGCTGTTCATCCAAACAGCTTCATCTGTCTGAATACAGCTAGTGCAAATCCTCCATCTTATAGGAAGCTTTGACCTCTTGTCACCATGGCCTGAATTAGGCTCATAAGATGAACAGTGGCCTAAATAGGCTCGTTAGGGAGACAATAGTATCCTTAGCCTTAAGGCGAACAATGGCCTAAGGTGCTGAAACCTATCAAGAATTCTCTGCAATGCTTATGATTCTGTGCAACACCGTCCTATCCCGATGGGTACAACTTCCATACCACACACATAACCTGTAAGTAAGCACACTCTCAATTGCACAATGATAGAAAGCCAGCAGCAGCTTTTGTGGAAAATGGTTTTTCCTTAAAGTTCTCAAGGAAAATAGTCTCTGCTGAGCCTTCTTTGCAAGCCCCCTTGTGTTGACACTCCAGGACAGATCCTCCTGTAACTCAATGCCCAAAAATCTAAAACCTGTAACCCTCTCCACACCAGTCCGGTCAATCACCAGTGGTTGAATATCAGTTTTCTGCCTCCTAAAATCCACCACAAGCTCCTTTGTTTTCTTTATGATTAGGTGCAAGTTATTTATTCTGCACCACTGGGTCAACCTCTCCACTTCATCTCTGTAAGCCATCTTACATCAGACATGCTCGGCCTGAGAGCTGTCACCCCATCTGGAGACAGAGTGAAGCATGGCAGTTCTACGAGTCTTCAGCTGGAGCGCTAACACCTGGCCAAGTTTAATGCCGTTCTGGGTTATGGAACAGCCATTTCATCTCTTCATGAGTCCTCGGTGCTGGCCTTGAACGGTTTTCCCCTTCCACCAAGAAGAAATGGCTTTTACTTTTTGAGGAGGGAGAGCCTTGGCAAAGGGAAATCCTGGCAGGCAGGGTTGGGTTGGCATGAGCTGCACAGTTCAATTCTAGTTGGGAACTACTACAGCGTGGGGAGGGGGGGAGGCCTTCTAATCTCAGCCTTCCCTCCCTGGATACCTTGCATCATCTGCCGAAATTCTGCCGAAAACTTTAAAGGGAGGAAGGAAATATACGTATAATATTAGGGATATTTCCAGAGGGACTGGAACATTCATCATACTCCCCTCCCTCCCACGCACATACCCAAGCACACGCATCATCCAGTGTGAATAACCACCGAAATTAGACTC
The DNA here is from genome assembly GCA_037367245.1 of Phrynocephalus guinanensis. Taxonomy (NCBI): domain Eukaryota; kingdom Metazoa; phylum Chordata; class Lepidosauria; order Squamata; family Agamidae; genus Phrynocephalus; species Phrynocephalus guinanensis. The sequence goes on along the minus strand of CM074740.1, from coordinate 96,635,310 downwards.
AAACAGGGAGGAAACACTGAGGCTTAATGTATTGGCAGTCAGCCTTATGATTGGCAGGTTGACACCATAAGAAAGGGCCTCTTCTGATCCTGCTACCAACAAAAGAAAACTCAGCTTGATGCTTTTCCCTTCTTGACTCAAGGCTGGAGAAGGCGACAGCTTTGATGAGCTCAAACGTAATGTTTCCAAACATAACCCTCCAGTTATTCTAACTGACCGGGACGTACCTAGATTGCACCTAGGGAAGGGCACTTTACAAAAACCAAAAGAATACAGAATCTTTTTTTGTCTTCAAATGGAACACATCTACTGTACAGTGGAACCTTGACTTACATGCTGCTTGACTTGCAGCATATTTGACTTGCAGCAAGAAGGGGCCTCTTTGACTTGAGTCACAGGCTTTGATTTACGGCTCGGAGCCCCGGCGCAAGGCACCGGAATCAGGTGGCAGCCACGACCCAGCATCGCGGCTGCCGCCTCCAAACTGCTCCTGCCTTCTTCCTCTCCTCCAGCACCGGCGGTTTTGGTAAGGCCAGCTCTGAGCACCTAGAGCTGGTCCCTGGCCACACCGAAGCTGCCGCTGCTGCTGGAGGAGAAGAAGGGCCGGGAGCTCGGGGCTGGCCTCGCTGGTTAGACAGTCGGCTCAGTCTTGTAAAAAATCTGGCTGCAGAAGTCTGGTCCACAATCGAAGCATTTTAGTTGGGAGGCTGTATAGTTGTGGGACTCTAATGCTAAGCATAGAGTTGTTCAGAACTTGGAACGTCAGGTTAAAAATCAGTAAAACTTAAATGTTAGACATTGTTGCTATGAACATTAAAAAGTGGAGGCGTATAACTTGTGGACTATAATTCCACTGCCTCCTCCTCTCTTTGAAGAGACATTTCATTTACATCCCCGGAAGGAATCTCCTATCCCAGTCAAATTTGTGTGAAATTGCTGTTTTTGGGGGGTCTTTTTCATCATCTGGAATGGATTAATCCACTTTCCGATTACTTTCTATGGGAAAAGTTCGTTTGACTTAAGGCATGTTTGACTTATGTCTAGACCTCTGGAACGGATTAATGATGTAAGTCAAGATTCCACTGTATATAACTTTTATATTTTGCTCTCAATACAACATCCTCATAACAAAACCACCAGTATGTTATGAAAATGATAGGTCCCTCTTAGCCTCATGAACAATTCAACCCTGATCCAATCAGACTCAATGGCAGAACTGAGAATATACACTACTTAGTTCCACTGCTCTGTAACTTTCCACAAACTACCCTGTCACCCTCTGACCACAGTTTGATACCCACTGGACTACACATTTCATAATTAGTATGAGTCATGGGTTTCCACAAAGCTAGTTTAATCGTCTGGATTTCCTTCTAAACTCTTTCAGACAAGTAAAGACAACCTAGTCAAAGGACACTGTAAAGATGTTCCAGTTCAACAAGTTCCTGTTCCCTGCAACAGGAGATGGTGGAAGCTGAAAACTCTGATTTTGCAAGAGTGGTAAAATGGCTCTTGGTTTTACCCTGAACTTTACAGGAACGATGCAGTGTCACAACAGACCTATTTTTGAGCATGGGGTTCAGCACTATGGAGAGTTCCTGTAAAGTCAAATTTAAAACACAGGTCCGATTTATTGCCCCATGGATAAAAGAAAGCCAGTGTTAGGCTGAAAAATTGCTTAACCGTTAGAGTAGCATGGCAACGGAAACAGCGAACATGGGAGTTGGTGAGCGCTCCACCACTGGAGGCATTCAAGAGAACATTGGACAACCACCAGACAAATCTGCTTTGATACGGATTCCTGCATTGGGCAGGGGATTGAATGTGATGGTCTTATAGGCCTCTTTCTTGAACGATGGTGCCTAAGAGGTGACCTGATTGAAGTGTATAAAATCATACACGGTGTGGACAAAGTAGATAAGGAAAAAACTGTTTTCCCTATCGCACAACACTAGAACTAGGGGGCACTCCATGGAACTTTTGGGTGCTAGATGAATTTTCTCACCCAGAGGATCACTGTTCTGTGGAACTCCCTGCCAGAAGGAGTGGTGACAGCTGTCAGCCTTGACAGCTTTAAGAAAAGATTGGACAAGTTCATGGAGGAAAAGGGTATCAATGGCTATCACTATGGATGCCCAATGACAACCTCCCTCTCCTAAAGGCAGTGCTCATCTCCATTTTTAAGACAAAGAGCCAGTGTTGTGCAAGTCTGTGGCCATATGGCCAGCATGGCTGACTGCATTTTTGTGCACTGTTTACCTTCCCGCTTTTTATGGCAGTACCTATGTATCTTCTTGCATTTACATACTTTCAAACTGCTAGGTTGGCTGGGGTTAACAGCAGGAGCTCACTCTGTTGCATGGCACCGGGGATTCGAACCACCGATCTGCTGTCTTTGTAGTCGATTCAGTGCTCTAGCCCACTGAGCCATCATGCCCTCCTAGGTTCTTCTTACCCCCCCTTCTAAGATCCTTCTGTTTGAGACTTGAATGTTGGACCTTTTGCATAAAAGGAAGGGTGAACATGATACACGGCAGGTGGATTTAAAACCTGGAATGCTACAAAGGTCTGGTGGATTTCATTATGTTCCTGAACTATATGCCACCTTATCTGCTAATAGAAAACATTCAATTACCATATATACTCGAATATAAGTCAAGTTTTTCATTCCTTGTTTTGGGCTGAAAAAAAGGTCCTTGACTTATATTCGGGTGAAGGAGAAGTGGCGGGTTTTTAAAACTGTTTTTTTTCACTCCTGAAACAAGCACTGATGGCGGATATTGGTGCTTGCTCAGGGAGAGAAAAAACAGTTTAAAAAAACCCACTGCTTCTCCCCCCCCCACCATCAGAAGAAGAAGAAGAAGAAGAGGAGGAGGAGGAGGAGGAGGAGGAGGAGGAGGAGGAAGGGAAGGGGAACTACGGCAGTTAACAGCAGCAGTAGTAGCCGCAGCCGCCCACACTGGCTTTGGGAAAGGCAGTAGAGGGAAATATTGACTCGGGTTATACTCAAGTCAATCAATTTCCCCACTTTTTAAAGGCAAAATTAGGGGCCTTGACTTATTCTCGGGTTGAGGTATACTCGAGTATGTACGGTACATGATATGCAAACCATGAACATAATTAAAACCACCAGCCACCTCTAGCCCACCAATCCACTAACATGTAATAGACAACAACAAAAAGATGAGGTTAATTGAGCACATGATGGGCTATCACAAGAGACCATGAATTTTAGAAGCTTAGCTTCTTACACCTCTTTATGAACAGGACAAGGAAGTCTTTGCAGCCTGAGTCTTAACCAATAGGTCTTGATGTCTCTGCAATCTGAGTGTATATTATATTGCTTCCTATTAAAATCTTGGAGGAAAAAATAGCTGCTAAGAATAAAACAATGAAATACATCTATATTTATATATTCACTGTTCATTCAACCCCCTATTGCTACATTTCATCAATGTTATTTAGCATTTAGACTTTATTATTTTAGCATAAAAGTTGTTTTGCAAGAGAAGATTGCGAGTGAGTTTACAATCCTAGGAGACTAAGCGTTTTTCTACCACCCTGTTTGCCCCCCCCCAGAATTAAAGGGGGCTAATATCCCGATCCTTCAGCATATTTAGTATTTCTTTGCAATGAAACTTGAATCCAAGGAAGATACGATTACTTGCATTAGTAGAGAATCAGAATGTACCATTCTAAAGTATGTTCCACTGAAAAAAAAAATGCATTGCCCACAGATTTCCATACCCGTGTGCCCATTTTACCTCTGGACAGCTTCTGCATTCATTTGTATATCCAGCGGTGTAAGGTAATTCCATGTCAATTTAAATGAGAAATAAGTGAGGCTCAAGGTAATTTCTGCTTTGGTTGGGGATGAAAGACCTATTTCCCAAACTGAACATGATTGATCGCTGCAACATCCCATGCGAGAACATGAAAGATAATGGGAGAAGGTAGGATTCTGCAGCACGGCATATAATTTCAGCAAATCATTTATTTATTATTTATTTTATTTATTTTTATACTGCCCGTCTTCCCAGGGAACTCCGGGTTGAGTCAACCAAATAGAACACAATACGACAATTGACAAAGGGATCAAGAGAGAATTAAAAGGAATGGAAAGCAAGAAAGAGGAAAAAAGAAATCAATGGACAAAATCACCGGCAAGTGGCATCGAAAGAGATTATTGAGCAATTTTTTAAATTAAATTAAATTAAATTAAAGGTAACCAATTTGACGTTAGAAAGCTACCTCCAAGTAACCTTCCAATAGTTTTGTCTTGGGTTAATTCTACAACATTACAGCATCTCTCTTTGTCACAGTAATGCCAGTAGGTTTAATAACTGAGGACAGCATCCATCCAAAACACGGCATTATAAATCCTCCCTTCATTCTACAAGAGAGTTGAAACACCTTTTCAGTATCACCCACGTGCATGGGGTTTGCTTTCCAATAGAACAGGCAGGGTCAATTTCCATCTTTAGATTTTGTAGTAAACAGCACAGTACCTTTTGAGCCACAAAACATGCTCAGTGTCAGCTGGATTCTGCCCTTCCCGGGAACGCTATCAACCACTTACTCAGGATCTACGCAGGAAAACAGTTAAACTTTCCCTTGATGTCACTTCACTGTCGGAGTAATGAACTAAATAGCTTTGGAACTGCTATTGTCTATCTTTCAAAGAAAGATCAAATAATATGGCATGCTGTTATAAACCTAGACAGGTGCAATAACACTGTAACGTTGTATTAATGTCCTGACAGAAGATACCGCATGTTTCTATGTGTGCAAGGTTTTTAAAGAAGAGAAGTACACTGAAGAGTAGGGTTATGTGTGATCCTCCAAGCCTGGTTGGAGGCCAAATCTTTGGCATATATCCCAATTCTCTTTTGGAGTCATTGCTTCCCCATCTAATCCGGTTTCTGCCCTCGATTTGAACCAGTCTGTCAGCTTCTCATTGATTTATGCTGGAAAAAATCAACATAGGTATATAACTGTGGGGTGTGTATGCAAACAGATGTTATGAAATTTGGAGACATGATGGACTGAACAGAGGAAGAGGATCTGCCTAATTTGATTGATTTGAAGCAGTGAGCTTCAGAGCTTTACATACTAGGCACATTTTTGCTTTCTTTAAAATGTCTGAAACAATTGGGCTCCATCAGATTTAATTGGTGCTGCGCACGCAAATTGATTTGTAAATTCAGTTCACTCCACCCTGGGATTAGTTGTGGCTACTTTGCTTTGATCCAGTCTTCAGACAATTGTTCAAGTCAAACCATTTCAGTTAGCAGTTTGGGTTTTATCTCTGCCTGATGCTCAGATCTGTTGAACGTTGTTCACTTGCCCTGTTTCCCAATACGTGAATATTGTGCCCAAATATTCCATGGCCAAAATTCTGCTGCTTAGCCTAATAAATCACACTTACTTAGAGCCATTAAATCAAGGGATATTCAGTAAGTCAACTCTTCTATATGTGCAATTGGTCCAAATAGGCAGACTCTGCCTGTCATTTAATAATATGAAGCAATTCAGAACTAGGTGGTAGCTTTAGACTGTTAAAAGTCAAGCATTAAACACAAGTTTTCATGAGTAAAATTCACTTCCTCAGGCTTAGAATAGAAAAATTATTAATTAAAGTCCCAAAATGGAATTTCAAACTACAAGAAAAGAGGTTCCATTTGAACATTAGGTGGAACGTCATGATGGTTAGAGCTGTTCGGCAGTGGAATATGCTGCCACAAAGGGTGGTGGAGTCTCCTTCTTTGGAGGTTTTTAAGCAGAGGCTGGATGGCCATCTGTCAGAAATATTGTGATGGGGGTTCCTGCATGGCAGGGGGTTGGACTGAATGGCCCTTGAGGTCTCTTCCAACTCTATGATTCTATGAAAATGGTTGTGGCAGAGGTGATCTGCCAGGCATGATGCTTAAGGTGAACTGAGAAATCAGTTCAGAGGAGGGTGTTTTTAAATGCCTTTCCCTTGGTGTGACTAGGTTGTAATTTGCCAGTTACATTGTTTCTGTAGTGTGGTGCTCCTGGATGCTACCTCACTGTGCCATCTTTCTTATGTTTTGTTCAGTTACAGGACACACAATCAGCACAATTTAAATGAGTGACAATACGACACTGCAGTTTGCATCACTGCACTCATGTTAAGTATAAATTGTCAATAGGGTTCTGACTGTAACCTTCACCTATATTCATTAGTGGGGGAAAAGAAAGAATTATAAGTTACTAGGAATGAGTTACAGTTTTTAATCTATAAATAGTTACTCCCAACGTCTACACTACATAAATCTTTGATACTACAAGTCTTGTTCCCTCACTGCCCCTGGGTCAAAATGACAATACTTTTGCTTACACATACCTAGGACATCTGGAGATCAGATGCCCTGTGACATGATGTGATGGGCAAAGAATCTTAGCCCAACAGCTGAAATGACTATGTGGGCAAGGGAAACTACGGCCAGTGAGAGAGAAGCAGAGGGGTGGAAAGAATGGCATCAAAACAACATTGAGATGTTTGTGACGAGCGACAGAAGAAGCCAAAAACTAGAGGCTCCTTTCCCAGAGGCGTGAAAACCAAAACAAAGCAAAAGTGAATCATTCCATCTTGGCACTGCACAGATGCAAGCTGGGTCCACTGCCAACGTTAGATGCCTCTTTCTAAGACGATGTGAACCCTGAGAATTTGTTTTTAGAGATCTTTCCTGGGGAGGCTGTTCGTTCTAAACATAGGGTAGTATACCAAAAGAAATCCTAAACAACAACAACAACAACAACAAAAGCTACGTTCATAATTTTGATAACATGGACCACAGGGTACCATCCCAGTACCCTGTGGGTGTTGTTTTATAGCTAAGCAGTAGCTACCAGCTACTGTAGAAGGATGGCACCCTGAGAAAGGGTGGCATCCAACCTCTTCCATGTCTACTTGAGCTTTTGGTGAGTTTGTACACATGCAATCCTAGGGAAACACTTGGGATGTCCGGGCTGACTGTTGCGTTGTGAGCAATCCCGCACATGTATACATTTATTTACACTATGTGACATTTACACTATGCATGCAAAACTCAAGCAGGACCTTGGCCTTTGGAAGTTACAGTTGACTTGGGCAGTGATGTTGCAGTAACCGCCCAGAGTGACCTCGCTGTCAGATGGGCAGTATAGAAATCCAAATACAGTGGACCCTTGTATAACAAAGGGTTTGTATAACATAAAATCTGTACAACATAAAAAATTCCGGAGATAAGGGAAATCTGCTTAACAGAATTGTCTATGGGGTGAATCCGTGCAACCTAAAAATGGTTGTGATTAGGGATTACTCTGTTTTCAATGCATTCCTGTAGGAAATTTGTATAAAGGAAAATTTGCTTAACATAATTTCATTTGGAACGAATTAATTCCTTTATACAAGGTACCACTATAAATTTATTTATTTATTTATTTATTATTGAATTTATACCCCACCCATCTTCCCAAGGGAACTCTAAATAAATAAATAAATAAAATACTGGCTATCTCCTAGATTATGTATGCTCATGAATACTCAGAGAAATCAGAGGTGTTTTAAATCACCAATATGTCATCCAAATTCAGTATCAGTCTTCTCCCATCCGGACATATTCAACACCCCTGCATTCATGGTTCAGCTGCTAATAGGGAAGCATGCTCACATGCTCATAGGACTTAATGAGATAGAAAGCAATAAGTTAAAAATGGGATTCTCGAAAGCTTTCACAGCTGGGATCTGATAGTTGTTGTGAGTTTTCCGGGCTGTTTGGCTGTGTTCTGGAAACGGCCAAACAGCCTGAAAAACTCACAACTATTAAAAATGGGAGTTAAAAACAACAACACTGGCCACTTTGCTACAGGGCCATGTCATTTGAGAAGTTGTAATGATAATAATACTAACACCAGGAATTTTGGAAGACCAAGTACTGCTTTATCCTGGGTCCAAGATACCTCAAAGATTGATTATCTCAGTACAGATCTGCTCGGGTGCTAAGGTCATCAGGAGAGGACTTTTTCTTCACCCCACCACCTTCACAGGTGTGTCTCATGAGAACACATGAAAGAGCCTTCTCTGTTGTTGTTCCCAGACTTTGGGACTCCCTCCCACTGGAGGCTAGAACTGTCCCATCTCTGCTATCTTTCCGGAAGCAGGCAAACACCTTCCTCTTCAGGCAACCTTTCCCTGAATGAGGGACTACCACCTGTTATGTACCTTTTTAGATGGATGACCATATATGAATGCATTGTCTGACTTCATAAATACATCTGTGTTTTCCATGTTAGTTTCCATCCCTCATAATGGAATTTTTCTTTTTTCTTTTAATTGTTCACATGCCCTTTTTTAAAGAGTTATGATGCCTTTTAATTGTTGTAAGATGCCCCTTCTAATTTTCTGTTCTTAAACTTGAACATGTCTTAAATGTTCTGGGCTGTATATTGTCCCCCATTATTGTAAGACCCCTTGGGTCCTTTTTCCAAGGAGAAAGGTGGGGTAAATATATTCTAAATAAATAAATAAATAAATAAATAAGTGAAATTATCCATTAATTTAGTTACTGGTTGGTATGAAGTGAAATTGGGAATGTGAACCATTTCCCAACACTTCTAATTTATTTATATTTTTTGTTTTGCTTAATTACCACATGGGGAGGGTAACATGTTAAAATGTATTACATGACTAATTAAGGAAGAGTAACACATTCCTGACTAACGAGTGCTGCATTGCTTTTTTTTTCTAGTAATGATCCCAAGTTCTGATCAGACAAACTAGGAGGGGAGGCACAGCTCAATTGAAAAACTCACATTTTATTTGAAGAAGGGCCCAGGTTTAATTAATGACACCTCCAGATGAGCCTGGAAAAGGTCTACCTGGAGATTTATGCTGAATATCAGGAAAACCTTCTGAACTGTCAGAGCACAACAAGAATGGAACCAAGTATCACAGGAGATGGCAAGTGCTCCAGAGCTGGAGGCATTCAAGACAAAATTGGAAAACCATTTGTCAGAAGTGCTTTGATTTAGATTCCTGCATTGAGCAAGGGGCTGGGCTTGGTGGGCTGTTTCAATCATTCTATGTCAGCCATGTCCAAACTTCAGCCCTCCTGATGTTTTAGACAACAACACTCAGAATTCTAAGCTTAGATTGCCAATGACAAAGGACTGTTGGAGTTGTGGTCCAAAACATCTGGAGGGCTGAAGTTTGGACATACCTGTTGTACGTCTATGAAGATTCTCAGTCATCCAGGTGAGGTTACCTGGAAGACGAGTCATGGCAAATGGACTTCTTTTCTTGAGCGATCGAAACATTTCGCTGCTCATCGAAGCAGCTTCTTCAGTCTGATGAACTGCTTTGATGAGCAAGAAAAGAAGTCCAGTTGCCATGACTCAACTCCCAGTCAATCATTCTATGATTACAAAAAAAAAGGAAATTCTGGCCCTATGTTTGGAACAACTGCACAGGGCAGGACCGGTTCATGAGTGGTGGTGAACTTTCCCTTATAGGAGGTGTTTCAACAGTGCTTGGATGGGTACTGTAGCTTTGGATTTCCTGCATTGAGAAATGGTTTAGACTTGATCACTGGGGTCCCTTTCCCACTATCTACTGCTCTGATTCTATGACCAATGCTTTGACTCCATAGAAGGACCGCCTCCTTCCATATGAACCTACCCGGCAATGAAGATCTAGCCAGGGCCCCCTCCTGAAAGAGCCATCCCTTAAGGAGGCGAAAGGGATGACTTGTAGGAACAGGGCCTTTTCGGCAGCTGCCTCCATATTGTGGAATGCCCTCCCAAGTGAGACCCGCCTGGTGCCAACGTTGATGACATTCCAGTGCCAGGTAAAAACATTCCTGTTCCAGAAGTTTTTAAACTGATGATTGTGGGTCCTGATATTGATTTTAGTGTAGTACTTTAATATATTGCAATTATTGTATTTATATGTTTTATTGTTTTAATTTTATTGCAATTTTGATGTTTTAATTGTCTGAATTGTTTATTTTGATTGTGAGCCGCCCAGAGACCTTTGGGTAGTGGGCGGCATACAAGCTATACAAATAAATAAATAAATAAATTTCAAATGGTTTTTTGTGCCTCAAATGTCTGTAAGATGTCTCGGTTTTCTCTAGCTTCCCTGGCATCTGCAGGATCTCTTTTCAAAAATGAGGATCCCTTGTGTGTTTTGGGGGAAGTCCCTCCACATGGCCTCACTCTTCTGACACTTTGGAAATATTCTCCAGGCTGGAGCTCGCCGGCAGCAGCTGTCTGCTATTATTAATTCCAAATATCTCAAAAAGAAGCCAAGAAAGAAGAAACAGCATGGGTTGCGGTAAACACGGCATGTATCATAAGGCGTGACAAATAATCGCATGTATCTTCTTCCCCTTTGTTTAAGAATCTCTCTGCACTTCCTCCTCTTTCCCATTTGAAAAACAAAGCTATCATTAAATGAGAGCCCAGTCTTTCTGATGCATCTGGGTAAAATATGCAACAATAAACGTATTCACACAGCGGCTCGGAGAGCCTGCTGCTTTGTAACATCTCCTGGGGAACGTACACCGTATGATCCAAAGGTTTATAACCAATATTTGTTCTGTAGAGAAATCTTAACCCGGCTTCCTCCTGCCCTTCGGTCCCCCCCCCAAGCAAAATGCACCAAACCTTTCAGCTTTCTTGCTTCCAGTTTCCTGATTACAATATTCCCCCAATGCCACATGGTACCCTTATCAGAGTGATGTGTGCTCCCGGTCTTTTCCTGGAGTTGTCCAGTGTTACTTAAATGGAATTATCCACCACAATCCATATACGGAATCTGCCTAGCCCACTTATCTCAAGATTCTGTATGTCACCTAACAGATTATCCTTTTTAATCCATACATTGAATCTACATAACATATGTCTTTAATTCAGGGCTGCTGATGAGCTATAGTATCCCTGAATGGATTATTTCTCTTAATCCATTATTGGCAGTTGTAAGTGCCTACTCCAAAGACAACCCTGTGCCCCATCTTGGTGACACATACACATAGGGCTTTAGTGTTCAGCAAACCAGCTCCTATCACATGTCAGGCACAGTGTGGCATAAGTACCTGTAACTGATGTCCCCTGTGTTCAATGGTATGGAGCTATGACTTTCAAACAGAAGTCTATTCCAGGCTGACAGGGGTTTAATAAACAAAGATTAGGGGTGCTGAGGCCATGAGTTCTTGTTTCTTTTAAATCCAGAGTTACAGCCGTGACATTATCCACGTCAAAAGCCGATTACAAGTGGGCAAGATGGATGGCAAATTCTGTCCTAGTGCAAAAAAAATTGCCTTCCATTTTGTTTTGTCCTAGGACCTGGAAGCAAAGCCCCATGTATAACTAAGCCATACACTGCAGGGAAAATCTGTGAGCTCGCCATTCCATTTTTTAAGAGCAAACACACAAAGAGTTGGGTTCTGCATGTGTCCAGACAGTTTGGGATAAAGGAGAAATGGACAACTTGTTCCTCTACCATTGTCTGGAACAAAATCTTTTCTCTCCTAATCAAAAGCATCAACAGCCGTGACAGCATGTAATTAATTTCAACGCCCATCATGGGGTGGTATCTTTCACAGGCCAACTAAAAACACACACACAAACAAACAGCGTTACAGATATGCAAGGTTTCAGGGTTATAATCTTTCTTGACATGAATGATGTTACAAAATTAAGATCAGAAAGTTCTTTGTAACTGATAGCTGGTGTGTATTTTTTGGGCTGCTTGGCTGTGTTCTGGAAGTTTTTCTTCCTGATGTTTCGCCAGACTGTGTGGCCGGCATCTTCAGAAGGCAAGGAGCTCAGGGAACTAGTCTTTGTAACCCTTAGGTGGACACAGGCTATAGAAAATAAAATGAGGCTCATCCAGAGGTTGGCTGAAAATCTATTGCTTGGTGCAGCAAGGTCCAACCCATGGAGGCCTCTTTAAATCAATAGAATATACAGAGGAACTGACTCACCAGATCCCCAGAGATTCAAGGGCCAACATAGAGGGTGGCTACATTAATTTTTTTCACAATTTTGTCGCCTTGTTGGGATGGTCCAGCTCAGGCTAATAACCACTGACTACAGGAGGTACAGGTTGTAGCACCCAACCCAAACTCACTTCCATTGCCAACTGTGTTTTTCATTGTTTGTTTCTTGGCCTTACACATTCTTTAGGACAAATACAGTGGTAACCCGACTTAAGAGCAGCTCGACTTAAGAGCAATTCGACTTAAGAGTGGAAAACTGTTGGTGTTTTAACTGCCACCTTACAAATTTTAGATATGTTCTGCTCGACTTACAATTTTTTTTCATTGTTTCTTTTTTTTTAACTTATTTTTTCAGTTTTTTAGATAGGTACCCTGACTTAAGAGTAGTTCAACTTAAGAGCATGCATTCGGAACAGGTTAAATACCGTATATACTCGAGTATAAGTCGACCCAAGTATAAGTCGGGGGCCCTAATTCAACCCTCCAAAACTGGGAAAATTTATTGACTCTAAGTATAAGTCTATGGTGGGAAATGCAACAGGGCCTGGCAACTCCTCCTTTGTGAGCTGGGGGCGGGGCAGTGTGTGATGTTTAAAATGACTTTTAGCCACTGAGGCAAGTGCTTGGGTTGGTGGCTAAAAGTCATTTTAAACATTGTACACCACTCCCCTGCAACATGGGGTGTGTGTGTCAGGAGAAGTGGTGCACAATGTTTAAAATGTCTTTTAGCCACCAACCCAAGCACTTGCCTCAGTGGCTAAAAGTACTGACCCGAATATAAGTCGAGGGCTCCTTTTTTCAGCCCAAAATTAGGGCTGAAAAACTAGGCTTATATACGAGTATATACAGTACATATGTTGAGGTACCACTGTACTATTGTTCTGGTTATTTCACTTTCCAGTCTCTCTCTGATCACCCATCTTGCTCTGAAGTAGCACTGGTGGTGTTTCTTGGAGTCATTGTTGGGTGTGGCACTGCTGTGTGCGGTGTGAACACCCCTTGTCTCAAGATCTTGATTGAAACTCTACTGTATAATCTAGCTCTATGTCACTTACCAAAGAAGTGGCTGTATTACAATTTGAGCCAAAACACACACTGCAAAGGAATGCCCTGATAAATTGCCTGACTTCTGCCATGCTGGAGAAAGTCAATTATCACTCCCTTGCCTTTCTACCAAGGAAAATACCACACCAAATTGTCTTGTGCATTTCTCTCTTCCAAATAGGATCGATTTTAAGGCAACCTAGGACCCAATTTACAATTTAGCATTGTTGGAAGAGGTAATGGGTTTGGCTTATACAACTCTTTACCTCAGTGCAGTCATGCAGAACGCTTCCTAGAAGTGAGCTCTCCCAGAGGTGGAGGGGGGGAGAGTCCATGGGGACTTGGTTTTTTCTACAATTTTGTTTTTAAAGGTGATGGCGAACCTAAATGCAAAGGGCAGGCAGAGGTGTCTGAAAGAAGCAGCAGTGTGATTGCCTTGCAGAGGAAATGGTTAGTGGCTACAGGAGAGTGTTCCTTTCTTCTCAGTCAGAGGAACTGGTTAAACAAGGTTGTTTGGATCTGGAAGTTGAGTCATGGCAACTAGACTTCTTTGCTTGAGAGATTGAAAGGTTTCACTGCTCATCCAAGCAGCTTCATCAGTCTGGGGAAAGCTAGCTGCGAGTCCTCCATTTTATAGCTCACTTTGACCTCAAGCCACCCTGGTCTGAAAAAAGGGTCATAGGATAAAAAATGGCCTGAATAGACTCGTTAGGTAGACAATAGTCTCAATAGGCCTTTAGGTGAACAATGGACTAAGGTGCTGAAACCCATTCATTACGGGTCCTTAGTTATGGCCTTGGAGGTGAAGGAGTGAAGTATTTTTGATTTGTCTGGAGATTGTTGAAATCACTGCTTGATAAGTGGAAGACAGATTGTGCCTGAGCCCCTCACCTCTGTTGAGAGAGGGGCTTTCAATGTTCACGTGAATGGCTTCCCTGACCCCTATCTCAAACCACTGCTCATCTTATGAGCCTATTTCAGACCAGGGTGACATGAGGTCAAAGTGAACTATAAAATGGAGGACTCGCAACTAGATTTCCTCAGACTGACGAAGCTGTTTGGGGGGACCAGCAAAAACATTATTTATTTACTGGTATTTATTTTATTTTAGAGTATTTTTACCCCGCCTTTCTCCTTGGAAAAGGACCCAAAACGTTTCAATCTTTCAAGAAAAGAATTCCAGTTACCATGACTCAACTTCCAAATAAACTCGCCTGGATGACTAAGAATCTTCACAGACAAGGTTGCTTGGAGGTACAGATGCAAAAATCAGCCTAAAAGGCATGCCACACTTTGAAGTGGCCCTGTTTAGCCCGATCCAGCCTGTCTAGTTGCACTCTTACCATTCAAGGCAACAGGTTTGCAGCAACGTAACAGAGCTTTCTTGAATACAAGTGTTTAGAATGGAATGTTCTCACATTATTTGTCAAACCTAATGTTTATAGTCTTGGCTTGTACTCCTACTAATTCAAAAATAACAATTTTACTATTAACCGGCAATGCTTACCAAACTGAAGGAGCCCAAGAAAATATCCACTAAAACCCAGGCCTTCTTGGTTGTGGCACCAGCATTTTGGTACCAGCTTCTGGTCAAGCTTCACTTGACAACCCCCCCGCACCCGCCTAACCTACAAGGCCGCTCAGACTTGGATCTTCATTGAGACCCTTGACAGCAAACCTCCCATGAATTTTCCCCACCTTCTTATAGCTAATGTTTGTGCTGTCTTGGTTCTGTGTTGTTTTAGAAGATGTGATTCATTATTATTATTATTATTATTATTATTATTATTATTATTATTATTATTATTATTATTATTATTATTATTATTATTATTATTATTATTATTATTATTATTATTATTATTGCCATTGGTTCATTTACTGTAGTTTCTGCTAACTACTCAGAACAGTGCCTTGCACTAATGGAGCAGTACATAAATAGATGAAAAAATGAATAAATAATAAATAACAATAATTCTTTATTTCGAAGCAATGGAATAAACAATGCAGCAGGATCACATTTACCAATTGCCACAGACTTTCTGGAATCTGGGTAATTAGAAAAAAATGCATATTATTTTTCATGTGACCTTTTACCAACCAAAATGCAAAAGAATATGGGTGCAATGAACCTCTGGATGTAACCCCTTTTCAAGATTCTCTCCCCAAATTGCCAAACGGGGCATGCCATCAACCTCATAGCTAAGACTGCATTCACACACTATGTTTTTGTCCATCTCCACTATGGTATTTCCTTGTCTGATTGGTGCCAACCATGGTGCTGTATGCCAGTAACCTTGGGAACAGAAACAGATTCAGAATTTCGTTTCCAGGAATAATTGGCAGCATCCATACAACGTGTTTTTGCAGGAGTCACATTACAGAAACAAGAAAACATGCTAGACTCCTCCAGAAGACAAAATCTCAAAACAGTTCAATTTGTTTATATGTGACAGCCAAGCTGAACACTCTCGCCCATCCTCCCTTTTGTTGCCCTACTTGCAAGTGGCCACAAATTTTCTTCCAAAAATCCTCTTTCCTGGTGAAGATGCGAGATGTTGCTCCATGGAGTCCAGTGATGAATGATGGAGAACAAGGAAGAACTGCTTATGTTGCAAAATAGGCTGACATGTCAACAAAAATGACAGAGTTTTCTCTAATTTCCATGCAGATTTGTGACAAAAGATTTGGGTTATAAAACTGTCTCATTTCAAATATTATTTAATAAAAAACAGCATTTTCTATATAGCACTAAAGCCTAAATAGACATTTTTAAAAGGACAGTGTGGGAGAACCTTTTTGTCTTTTTCTTTATGGTAAAACTTGTGTAGAAAGTGGATATCTCTGAGTTTTACACCATCCCTCCACTATACAAATGCACACATGTACAAAAATGTACACCTCTGAAGATAGATAGATAGATAGATAGATAGATAGATAGATAGATAGATAGATAGATAGATAGATAGATAGATAGATATAGATGAGTTCTCTGACGTACTGGAGAATGTGAGAAATGGAATACCATTTGTCCTGGGCTCGTTGTGGATCAAATTTGTAGTAAATTATTTAGATGAAGGAATATTTTATTTACTTTATCTATCTATCTATCTATCTATCTATCTATCTATCTATCTATCTAGCTAGCTAGCTATCTAGCTAGCTAGCTAGCTAGCTAGCTAGCATCTAAATCAATATATTGATTGGCTTGCTTCTCTCTCAGCTACATGACTAAGATATATAAAGTTATGTACCAGCATTTTGACCACTATCTTTACACGTTATTCATTCTCACCTGGCTAGAATGGAATAAGCAACATAGCAGTTTTTTTATCCCTTCCCCATGTCTGGTTATCCCAGTCTAAGAGAAGCATATTGACAAGCCAAAACATGTATGTAGAAGGCTGACCAACATAATAAAAGCTCTAGAACAGGCATGTCCAACCTTTGGCCCTCCAGATGTTTTGGGCCACAACTCCCACAGTCCTTTGCCATTGGAGATACAGGCTTGGAATTCTAGGAGTTGTGGTCCAAAACATCAGGAGGGCCGAAGTTTGGACATGCCTGATCTAGAAACTGAGCCCGAACACACACACACACACACACACACACACACACACACACACACACACACACAGAGAGAGAGAGAGAGAGAGAGAGAGAGAGAGAGAGAGAGAGAATAGTTGAGAAAATGACTATATTTAGCTTGAGGAAGACAAGATTGAGAGGTGATATGATAGCCGTCTTCAAGTATATGAAGAGCTGTCACATCAAAATATAGCAAGCTGATTTCCTGTGGCTCCAGATGATAAGACCCAAAGCAATGGATTCAAATGACTAGAAAGGAGAGATCGTGAAGGTGTTTCTGAGGCCAAGAGCTGTTCAGCAGCAGAATGGCCTACCTCAGAAGGTGGTGAGCTCAGGAAATATCTAAGCAAAGATTAGACATCTTTCAGGGATGCTTCAGCTGTCAATTTCCTGCATCAGTAAGGAGTTGGTCTTAATGCCCTTTGAGGTCTCATTCAGTTCTATAATCCTCTGATTCAGTGTGCAGACAAGGTGATCTCTCTTTCCCCACCTCCCACTCTTAGGTGGGTCATACACGACCCCTAATCTCTGCAGGAAATGGCTGCAAGGTCCAGACCTTACAAGTGTTTTCCCACCAGCTCCGGACTTTGCAGACAATTAAGTGCGACCCCGCCCACCTAAGCGCGACCCAGCTGCACTTTCTTGTACCTGCTTGAGGTGGGTGAAAATCCCCAGGTCCGGATTTAATCTGGTCAGTGCGGGGCTCTCCTGGCTTCTGCTTGTGTTTTTTTTTTTTGCCTCCTGCCCCTTTAAGAGAAGAGGTGGGAGGAAAAAAAGCAAGCAGAAGAGAAACGGAAGAGAAACGGAAGAGAAACGGAGGTCCGGGAAGCTCCTCCAGGTGAGCTGCATTTTTTCCCCTCTTTCTCTGGTGGGGAGGAAGGAAGGGCAACAAACCCCTAAGATCTTTGGTCCGAATTTAAGGGACCAGCGGATCTTAGGGGTCGTGTGAAAAGGCCCTTAGACACAAAGAGAAGGCAAGTGCCAAAGTGAAGAATTATGGATTTAAAGAGCCGATCTGTTGCTTTCTTCAATGACTTGGTCAATTGGATCACAACGTCCTTTACATAACTCCAGAGATGCACGATTTCCAATGCAGATCGGCTTGGCTGCATCCCTAGGCAGATGAGTCAACCATCTCGGACTGGCATAGAGAGAAGGGGGAATGCCCTTCCTCTCCTTTGGCATTCTGTGCAAATTGTAGTGGGGAGGGAGAGCCAGAGATGACAGCTGTTACCACCTACAGCAATGACAATGGTGTGAAGGCATTCCCCGCCATGAAAGGCATTCCCAATTTTACTGCTCAACAGCTACTGCTCCCAAATCAACAGCAATATGGCAGCAAAGGGACCTCTTTTCTCAATATCATCTCACCAGAACCACAAGATGATGAGGGTCGGAGAGGCAGGATTTCTCTCCCAGGTGTATCTATAGATCACAGCATTCCTCTCCCTCTTCACCCTCCTATTTTAGTTATATCGTTTTCATAGGGTTAGGAAGACTTTTAAGCTGCACAAACACACGAGTTCTTTGTTACTATTGACAGTTTAGTGGGAGGTTCCAATGAGGGGATTCCTGTTAGGTGTTAATAAGAAAATAGGGACAGGGACTTGCAAGTCACAAGTCGCCGCTGAGTCTGCCTTAAGTCACATGGCAACTTGGTTCAGACTTGGAGGTTTCAGGGGTGCCTTATGGCTCGAATTTATTTATTTATTTATTTATTTATTTATTTAGCTTGTATGTCGTCCACTACCCAAAGGTCTCTGGGCAGCTCACAATCAAAATAAACAATTCAGACGAATTAAAGCATCAAAATTGCAATAAAATTAAAACAATAAAAACATTTAAATACAATAAATACAAAATATTAAAATATTACACTAAAATCACCATCAGGACCCACAATAATCATTTTAAAAACTTCTGCAACAGGAATGTTTTTTACCTGGCACCAGAATGTCAGCAACGTTGGTGCCAGGCGGGTCTCACTTGGGAGGGCATTCCATAATCTTGGGGCAGCTGCTGAAAAGGCCCTGTTCCTATGGGCCATCCCTTTCAACACCTTGAGAGATGGCTCTTTCAGGAGGTCTCCCTGGCTATATCTTAATTGCTTGGTAGGTTCATATGGAAGGAGGCGGTCCTTCAGGTATCTAGGTCCTAAGCCAATTGCAGTCCGGACCCATTTCTCCAAGTCGTGTTGTTGAGTCCTTATGGACTCACCCCTCCACAAACACACAAACACACTGCCCAGCTTCTTCCTGTGGCACTCAGGAGGTGGTAGCATCAGGCCCACTTCTTTGCACATCCACCAGCCTAAGAGGTTAGTGGTGCATGGGCAGGCCAGGTCATTGGATTAGAGTTCTGAGCCCAAACATTGGACCAAAGAGACTCTGAGTTGAGGCTTGGGACTCGGTCCCGAAGACCTGGACTTGGAACTCAGATCCTGAGACTTGCCAAAATTCCTGATAAGGAGCATAGAAAGGTAGAATATCATGAGGCCCTTAACATCAAAAGCCTAGAGCAGCGATGGCGAACCTTTTAGAGACCGAGTGCCCAAAATGCAATTCAAAACTCACTAATTTTTTGCAAAGTGCCAATACAGCAATTTACCCCGAATACAGGTGGCTGTGAAGCAGCGCTGTTGGGTGACCACAAAAAGGGCTCTGAATGCCTCCTTTGGCACCCGTGCCATAGGTTCGCCAAAACTGGCCTAGAGCCTGGGAAATACACATTTCAGAATATAGCTATACAGCTCTCAGAATCATTCAGATAGAATGGCCATGTTGTGTGGGTAGTTCTGGGAGATGCAGTCCAAGAAAATAAGAGTGTGATCACACATGGAGAAATAGATCACAGTTTGAACTGCTTGTTGAATGATACGGTGCAGTCTACTTTCTAGCGATCATACCACACACAGAGAAATGTGCTTCAGCTCAACCCCGATCTGTGTCCAAGCTGGACTGTTTTTGGTCTGCCTGTAAGGTTTTGACTTTCACAGGCTAGGCTGGAGACATCTCCTGGCAGATAAAAGGGTCATTTTAAAGGAGATCGCTCCTGTTAAAGTGATCCTTTCCAGTGCAATCAGGCTCATACCTTTGCAGCTGTCTGGTGATATTCTTACTTTCCCAAGGGCCTGCAAAGTCTGTAGTGGAGCCTAGGTTTTTCTCCCTTTGTCTCTCAATTCTTTTTTTCAGGCTCACTTTTCTAACAACTGGGAGGCAGGTTAAAAGCCAGGTGGGAGTTGTACTGGGGATTGGGGAGGTATGCATGTATGCCCATCTCAACCAATGTCTTTTGAACTCTCAACCTGGACACAGGCCAAGGCAAAGAAATGGCAAGATCCAACAGGCCTGGTCAATGTTTTTCTACAATGGTCATGGCCAAGAGAAATATATCAGGGAATTAATTAAAAGCCTCTGAATAATAACTTCATTTTCACGGACAAAGAATGAAGCTGAACTTTCATCCTCGTTACATATGCTCCAGCGCTACGCACACCTTTCTTGTTGTCTCAACAAATACAGCTGCAACCCCGCTTCAGCTCTTGCTTCGTACCTCTTTGCTTGGGGTGGCGCCATGATCGCCGCATACCAAGGCCATGAATGGTCATCCTGGCTACCTTCCTTTTAACACAACCCTTCACACAAGCTGGATGCTTTTATTCCCACGTAGCCTGGGTTTCATTGTTCTCCCCCTTCCAACCGCTTGTCATATCTGTGAAGATTCTCAGTAGAGATGGGCACGACTTGAAAAAAAAAATTTTCGAGTTGTCGTTAGTCGGGCCAGTCCCATTTCGTGTCGTTTCCGGTTTTCGCGAAAATTCACAAAAATTAGTCGGTTCGTTTTTTCGTTTTTCGTTGTCGTTAGTACTGGTTTTTTTGGGGGGGGGAGCGGGCTCCTGGAGGCACCTCTGTGGGGTGGGTGCCTCCTCTGGCCCGCTATAAAGGGAAAGTGGGCTCCTGGAGGCACCCGTGGGTGCCTCCTGCCACTAGGAAGGGGAAGCAGGCTCCAAGAGACCCCTCTACATGGGGGTCTCCCTTCCTCACCTGCTGCTGCTGCAAAAATGCTATGCAATAGCCATATGGATATTGCATAACATAATGTGCAGACGTGAGACCAGTGTGAGAGTGATAGGGTCATACCTTCCCTTCACAAGGCTCCCGCACCACCATGTCTCACACAGAAGGGAATTGTACTTGCTGCGTGTAGTGCAATGCAAGCAAGTAGATCTGGCTTTACGGTGGCTTAGTGCAAGAGCTAGGGTTAGGCTAGTGACGGGTAAGGTTACGGTGAGCTAGTGGGTTGCACCTCTGGGTGCCTCTCTGACCCACTAAGAAGACAGTCTGTGACGTATGGGTACGGAGTCAAGGGTTAGGGTTAGGGCTAGGGCAGGTTTTAGGGGGCTTTTTGGCACATCCCAGAAGTCTCCATGGCCAAGTGGCCATGCGACTGGTGGGATGGCTCCAAAAATTTGCATGGTTGTCCACTCCCACATGGCTGGCCAC
Organism: Phrynocephalus guinanensis; assembly: GCA_037367245.1. Taxonomy (NCBI): domain Eukaryota; kingdom Metazoa; phylum Chordata; class Lepidosauria; order Squamata; family Agamidae; genus Phrynocephalus; species Phrynocephalus guinanensis. The sequence continues at coordinate 96,614,171 of CM074740.1, read as the reverse complement.
TTGGCCAGCCCATCATTGCGCAGGTGTAAATAAAATAAAATAAAATCAATGGAGGACAGAGGAGGAGAGGAGAGACATTTTGTTGCAAGAAAAAACCCACTGCTACTGTGAAAAATCTGGCAGTTTATAAATTTTCGCGTGTTTCTGTTGTGCTTGTGTGTTTTTGGACCACGATTTCAAAAACAATATTGCGTTCGCCGCCCCATTTTGGATCCCCCGCCCGCACCGCATGGCATGGCGAAATGGCGACTCGCGAGTCCGGCTGCCCAGGACGGGGGGGAGGCGGGACCCCCCCCTCCAGAAACCACCCCTCCGGTAGGTGCCCTGCGCCCTTAGTCAAGCAGGCATTTTTCCGCCTGCTTTTTTGGCCCCGGGAATGGGTGGGGGGAGAGTTTAAAAGTTTTTTCCTGTGCCGTCCGTGCCGCTTGCTTGCGCTTTAATTGCGGCGGCCGGCGGCCGGCGAGACTGGGCTTTTTGCTGGCTGCGAGCCTGCGGCGAGTCCCACCAGAGCAGCCCAGGATGGGGGATGAGGGGGGAGGCCGGGGACCTCCAGAAACAACCCCTCTGGTAGGTGCCCTGAGGCACGGCAGGCATTTTCCCGCCTGCTTTTTGGCCGGGAACCGGGTTTTTTTAACTTTTAAAAACTTTTTTTCTGTGCCGCGTGTGGCATCGCGCGATCTCGCGATGCAAGGAACGAGCACGACAAATCAGACCAAAATTGTTCGTTCGTCGGTTCGAGCTCGAAGTCTGGGGGAGTAATTCCCGTTACCGTTTCCGTAGAGTAACGGAACCGAGTAACGGAAACGGAAACGGAAATACCGCTAAGTCGTGCCCATCTCTAATTCTCAGTCATCCAGGTGAATTTATCTGGAAGTTGAGTCATGGCTACTGGACTTCTTTTTCAAGAGATAGAAATGTTTCGCTGCTCACCCAAACAGCTTCATCAGTCTGAATACAGCTAGTGCAAGTCCTCCATCCTATAGTCACCCTGGTCTGGATTAGGCTCATAAGATGAACAATGGCCTGAATAGGCTTGTTAGGGAGACCATAGTATCCATAGCCTTAATGTGAACAATGGCCTAAGGTGCTGAAACCTATCAAGAATGGGCCGTTAGCTATGGCCTTGGTGGCCATTGTTCATCTTATGAGCGTAATTCAGACCAGGGTGACAAGAGGTCAAAGTTGACTATAAGATGGAGGACTTGCACTAGCTGTATTCAGACTGATGAAGCTGTTTGGATGAGCAGCGAAATGTTTCTATCTCTCAAAAAAGAAGTCCAGTAGCCATGACTCAACTTCCAGAAGAACCGCTTGTCATGAGCAATCATCCCAACAGCCAAGGCACTAAGGTCATTGCTTATACACTCATCATTAAAATGAGGAAATGCTTCATCATCATCATCATCATCATCATCATCATCATCATCATCATCATCATCATCAAATCATTGTAGGGTTGGTCTTCTAGTCCAACCCCCACAAGGGACATCTGGGGTTTTATTCCAAAATAGTAACTTTTCCAAGCCTTGGTCTCTCTACAATTTAAATGATCTACTCTGCTTCTGACACAGTTTTCCCCTGAAAGCCTAGAAACAAATGCAACTTTCCCCAGATTCATGAGATAACCTCAAAATTGTTTACAACTGTGCACACACTGTGTGTACTTTTGAAATCCTTTTCTGCATGAACCTCCACCAAAAAGACACAAGCTGCTTTACATGCAGAAACGCTCTTTGAAATGAAACATTTGCTTATTTGAATGAACTGTCCTAGATCTAAAACAATAAATTTACAAGTCATATCAAAGCAATGCTTTTACAATGATTTAAGTGCACAGGAGAGTTGTTTTGGATCATTTCGTACTATCCTGTCACCCCAATGTGTAACCCCAATGAAATACTGTTTCAGCCAAAAGGGGGTGGGACTAAGAAAGAGTATGGCAGTGAGTAAGATATCTGGATCGGTAAGAACGGGGGAGCTAAAGAGTCCGGAGCTGCTGTTGCAATTCAGATAGCTAAAGCCTTTGCCTCATGGTGCCATTGTTAAACTGCTGTGCTCACATCCTGAGGTTCAATTCCAGGTAGCGGACTCAAGGTTCACTCAGCCTTCCATCTTTCTGAGGTCAGTAAAATAAGTACGTAACTCCCTGGAGGAAGCAGGGTGAGTATAGCCTCTATAATTACTTGTAAACCACCCAGAGAATGCTTTAAACACTATGGGGTGGTATATAAGCAGCATACTTGGCTGCTTATATACTCAGTTGAGGAAGCTATCTCAGATTTTTTTTTGTTTCGATTTTGCAATCCAAAAGGACACATGAACTTTGCAACTTCTACAAGCAACTTCTGTATGGGTGCAGTTGCCTTGGACTTGGATGCACAAACTGCCACATTTTTGTTATAATTTCTCCTGTTGCCTGTTATATAACTGTGAATATGAAGACGTTTCATTTTGTGAAATTGTGTTTGCAAGGTTCGTCAATAGTGATTGAAGTAAACAAATAGCCCCAGAGGGCAAAATATATTGTTACAATTTGGAAAGTTACTCATTTGGACTATGGCCTGCAGAACATGCTGGCCAAGACAACCTGTGACTTCTTCAAGGAATAATCTCAGCATATGAAATTATATGCAAAAATGGATAGTCTTCTTTGTGCTTCCCCATATAGCCGTAGTACATTCAGGATAATGAACTGGAGCACAAGTATACTAATTCCTACATCAATAGCTTCCGCCCCTTCTTTCTTCCTCTGTGTGTGTGTGTGTGTGTGTGTGTGTGTGTGTGTGTGTGTGTGTGTGTGTGTGTGTGTGTGTGTGTGTGTGTGTGTGTGTGTGTGTGTGTGTGTGGTGTCGTTACAGTGGTGACTGACTCTTCGTGACTCCACGTCCATGGAGTTTTCTTGGCAGGAGTACTGGAGTGTCTTGCCAGTTCCTACTCCAGGTGCCTACAGCACCTGGTATTCCCTGGTGGTCTCCCATCCAAGTACTAACCAGGGCCAACCCTGCTTAGCTTCCGAAATCAGGCGAGATTGGATATGCTTAGGGCATCTAGGCAGCTTTCTTTCTTCCTATAGCCACACAAATAATCCTTCACTGCTGGTGACATAGGGAAGGCTGCTGGCTGGAGGCAAAGGATATGATCACTGCACTCCTGGTTCATCCCCAGCTACACATACAAGAGCCCAACATGGGCATTTGACTTTCTTTTGTCTTGGAAGCAGGCTCCCCACTGCCGTTAAAACCAGCAGCTTCTTTTAGAGCAGCAGCTCCCAACTTTGGGCCACCCGGATGTCCTTGGACTACAGCTCCCCAAAATCCTGGGCAACACTGCTAGGGGTGAGTTTTTGTCTCGGAATATCTGGGGATCCAAGGTTGGGAGCTGTTGATTTAGAGGCGAAAGAAGAGGGCAAGCAGCCCACACAGCTCTGTCCCCTCCTTCAACAATGCTGGCTGATGTGACCACCTCCTTCTACTTAATGGTAGAGCTGGACCTGGCTGAGGTCTTAATGGTATTGTTAAAAAACAAAGCAAAACAAAACCAACAACTGCATGATCTGATGGGAAGAGAGTTTTGTATAGGACTAGGTTGTTCCTGAGGCAAGTGACTATGCTGGTTGATTTCATTTTTTCTCTCTCTGACTCTTACATTTCATTCCACTTCATATACCTAGAGAGAACAAGTTACTCTTTGATAGGCTGATGGCTTATTAATACCAAAGGAATGTGTGTGTGTGTTGTGTCGTTACAGTCGTGACCGACTCTTCGTGACTCCATGTCCATGGAGTTTTCTTGGCAGGAATACTGGAGTGGTTTGCCAGTTCCTACTCCAGGCGCCTAGAACACCTGGTATTCCCTGGTGGCCTCCCATCCAAGTACTAACCAGGGTCAACCCTGCTTAGCTTCCGAAATCAGGCGAGATCGGATGTGCTTAGGGCATAGCCAGCAGATATGTCATCAATTCTATTTCACTGTTTCTCTTCATTAATCAACAACAAGAACAACAACAACAAGAACAACAACAAGGTAGTACATAGATATAAAAATCCAGCCCAATAACCTTCACCCATGTTTAACAACAGAAAAACGTTAGTTGCTTCCACAAAAATAATTGTGTTGAAGGCACTAAGGGGTTTATGATATCATTATTTCCAAAGGTAACATATAACGTTGTTGCCTCTAATTTGTGATAACACGTTTCTCCCCAGCTTGGCCCTAAACCGTTTCAGGGGAATGGTCACTGAGTTACAAGCAAGCGACCCATAGCAACACAATGGTCCTGACAGGTTTCAGGACATGTTTAAGATAAAAGGACCAGCTCCAAAAGGGATAATTCTCTTTTCGAATGTTTTAAATAAATAAATAAATAAATAAATAAATAAATAAATAAATAAATAAATAAATAAATAAAATTACCTTTTATTTCACCAAAGCTTCCTGATCCCATGGCAAGAAGCTTGTCTTTCCAATCTTTTGATAGTAGCTTTTCAATACTGGGGGTTTCTGAATGAAGTAGAAAAAAAAAGAAAAAAAGAGAGAGAGAGAAAATGTAAGGGAATCAACATGACTGGCAGCACAATGGAACTCATTAAAAGTCTATCTGCTAAAAATAAGAGCTCCCCCCAATCCTGGACCCCAGTTCATAATGACTTCATCAACAAACTGATAAGAGGGGAGAGCGAGGGGAAAAAAAGAATGTGTTTTGTCACCTGCTGTTTCAAAATCATTAGCTTTTCCTTCTCACGGAACAAAGCCCTTCCAGAGGACAATGGGCATACAGAAACCTGGCGTGTATTGTTTTTCAATTTAGAGAACAAGTTTCTGCTTATAATGGACGCTTGTCAATTTCAGGGTGTTAGTCTGCAGTTTGGGTTGCTGGTGTTTTTTTTTTATAAAAATGTAAATGTAATTATGCTGATAAAATGCAGAATGGGGGAAAGAAAGAGGGGAAAAAATAGAAGGCAAAGAATTAGTGTCTAAATCTGCTACATGTAATTATATCCCTCAGTGTGTTTACAATTACATCCACTTTACAATGTGTTTAAACATAGTGTGTTGGTAAGCAAGCTGTGGCAATTCCAGCCTGCCTGCCCTGTCCGCCCCCCGCCCCCCGCATAACACACGCATTACAAACAAACAACAACAGGAAAAGATCAGGACAGCAGATGCTCTGAAGACTGCAAAATTTGAGAACAGGAATGAAGTCCGGCCAGATTTAACTCTTATCAGAGGCACCCTCCGTTGCACATCAAATTGAACCCTCCACCAGCTATCCAGAGTCCTCCTTCCCTATGGTGTGCTGCAAAGGAGAGGTGAAGGCAGCAGCCTTCTCTGTGGGGTTGCACTGGACTCCAAGTCATATATGCTTTTTGAACAAGGGTCCACAGAAGCATCGGGGCCAATAACCATCCTAAGACCTCTCATCCTCATGTAGCTCTACTCTTTGAAGCCACCTGAGATGAGGATACAAGAAGAGTACTGTGCAATCAAATCATGAGCCTACGTAGTTCAGTATTCTGTTCATGCTGTGTCCAACCATTGTCAATGGCAAGACCAGGGGAACAATTTGGGTTGTGGACCTGGGTGGAGGTTTGAATGACTCCAAAATGTCGCTGGAGCACCCAGCTACTTCATGCATTAAGTATCTATGCCCAGTGCCCACAAGTAGAGTATGTGCAAAAAGTAACATAACATCCCACAGGTGCTCCCTTGCAAGTGATATACAGAGGCACATTGTCTCAGGTACTTGCTTCGTTTGTCGTTTCTGCCCGCTTTTTGCGTGATTTTTAAAGCATTTCCGTGCGCAGACATCCCCCAACGCCCCAGACCAGAGGGAAAACACTAAAAAATGGATGCAGGCAGAGACACAGTATAGACTAGGTATGCAGGGAGGCTGCAAAGGCAGCGGCGGGCGTTGCCCAGGGCGCAAGGCAGCCGCAGAGTGACTGCACTGCGGGGCAAGGGAGGGTACTCACCGAGAAGTACGCAGCACGCACGCACACAGGGAGGCTGCAGGACTGAAGCTAGAGTCGCAGCAGAGACAGCAATCCCACCCTAACTCCCACCAGAGACTGCAAGGAGGACAGGGGCTGCCAGAGCTTTTTATGCCCTCTGTGGCTGCCAGACCTGCCCGCCCAGTCTGCAACCTGGGCATGCTATTGGTTGAACATGATCCCACATCACATGGCTTGCCTCCATTTTGTGGCTGGTGGAGACATCCATTTAAAAGGGAAAAGAAAAATACATCGCGATGGGAGAAGACTAAAACAAATGTTTTAAGGACCCCAACCCCCCTGGTAGGTATTATCAGACAATATAAAAAATTATCGCTGCGTTTTTACGGATGTCCAGGGTGTTTTTTAACATTTAAAACAACTCATTTCATTGCGTGTCGTCATTAACGGAAATGAAACGTAACAACCTCAATTTTCATGGTTCTGTTCGTTTCGTTTCATTTTCATCACAATTGTCGTTTGTCATTTCGTTACGTAACGGAAACGACAAACGGTAATGGAAACGAAAAAATGTTCGTTCCGTGCCCATCTCTATTCACCACTACTGCCCCAGAGAAAGGAATATGGTAAACAACCACTTGTAGCCTCATCACTAATTGGGGCCAGCCAGTTGCCTCTGCTGTAATGGCAACTATATAGACCATGATTAATATCCACGGATAGCTCTGTCCACATGAATTTGTCCAGTCCTGGTTTCAATTTCTTGGCAGTCATTACTGCATCTAGATGTAGTGAATTCCATAGCTAATACGTAGCTATGTATTGCGTAAAGATGCACTTCGATTTGAGGTTCCCCGAACCCCACACAGTTCTGCTTCATTCAACAGTACTAGGTTCCAGATTTACAAGAGAGGGGGCAAAACATAGTTAGATCTCTGTTACTGCCATCACATGGTGTTTGTCGCCACTTGTCTCAGCAGGGAATGCCATACATTAAATATCCTTCTACAAGGACAAGATCCCTGTTGCATTAAATCAAGGGGTAATCTAGTCCAGCATCTTAACTTCCCAGTTAAGATGGTATATCTTCTCTAACCAAGAGAGCTGGTGGTAGGAGAGGATATACAGTACCCCAGAAGATGGAACTCAGTGGTAGAACGCATGCATCACATGCAGAAGGATCAAACTCCACATTTCCCTTTAGAGCTAGGAAAGAAGCCCTAGAAAGCTGTGGATTTACTTGAACACATAAGGATCACAGAATCATAGAATAATGAAGTTGGATGTATTTGAACACATAAGGATCACAGATTCATAGAATAATGAAGTTGGAAGAGACCTACAAGGCCACCACTTTCAACGCTCAGCTGAATGCAGGAATGCAAATCAAAAGATACCTGCCAGGTGGTTGTCAACATTTCTCTTGAATGCCTCCAATGCTGGAGCAGTCACACCACCTCTTGAGGAAAGAGGCTCCAGTGTTGTACCGCTGTAACAGTTAGGTTTTTCCTGATACTCAGCCAAAATCTGGCTCCCCGTCGCTTGACACACTGTTGTGTTCTCCTGCATTATCAGCTGACAAAGAAAAAAATCCTGCTCCTCCTCTTCGTGACAGCCTTTCTAGTTGAAAAAAACTTCCCCTATTTCCCCTCAGTCTTCTTTTCTCAAGGCTAAACATACCCAGTTCTTTCAGTCTGTCCTCACAGTCCTGGATTAATTTGCTAATCAGAATATCATGGGGCACTTTGTCAAAAGCTTTGCTGAAGTCAAGATACACTACTGTATCTGTACAGCATTCCCTCTGTCTATCAGGAAGGTTACCCAATTTAAAAGAGAGAGGGTGGAGAGAGGGAGAGGGAGAGAGAAGGGGAGAGAGAGAGATTAGTCCTTCTCCAATCTCCTAGCACCTCACCCGTTTCCCATGATTTCAAGAAAATAACGGACAATGGTTCAGAACTTGAGAGGGTTCTTCAGCCAATTCCTTCAATACTCTTTAATGTGGTTCATCTGGGCCTAGAGATCTGAACACATTTGAGGTAATAAGGTATTCATTTACTCTTTGTTTATCATTCTCCAGCTGCAATCCTGTCCCCTCCACTTGCTCTTCATATTTCTTGCAAGAGTTATAGTCTGTCCTTTGGGGAAAGACTGAGACAAGGTAGGAATCAATAACTCCTGCCTTTGTCATCTGCTATTTTTTGTCCATCTGCCACTGTTTCTTTTCTTTGTCTTGTGCTCTGCACCTAGCCAAAGAATGCTTTTTTGTTGCTTTTAGTGTCTGTAGCAAACCTCAGCTCATTCTCAGCTTTTCCCCTCCCAATGCCATCCCTGTAATTCCTTGCTAGTTCCTACCTTTGTGGCAATCTCCTCCCCCTGTATTTCTGGGCAAGAATACGTATTTTTGAAAGATACTGAAATTCGGCTATACTGCAAACACACTAGCATTTCTAGCATCGTCTATAATCCTATTAGGAGTTCAATAAAATGAACTGCAAGATAGCTCAGTGGTTTGTATATGTGGCAGCAGAGCCAGAGGTTGGGAGTTTGATTCCCCAATGTGCCTCTTGGAGAGGAGCCTCATGCCAGAGTGGTTGAACTCTGTCCATGACCTGAGTTCAATCCTGGGCTCAGGTAGCTGGCAGGAGGTAGACTCAGCCTTCCTTCCTTCTGAGGTTGGTATATTAAGTACCCTGTTTGCTGAGGAGAGGGACAATGTATATAATTAAATTGTAAATCACCTTGAGAGAGCTTTAAGCACTGTGGAGCAGTCAGAGATGCAAAATTTCTGGAAACCATTTTTTTGAGGGGGAGAATGGAAGGAAAAAATGATTGTTCCGCCCTCCCCAATTTCTCATTTTTTAAAACAAAAATTTCCATGGCTTCAAAATTGATGGAAATTTTACATCTCTAGACGAAGTATATAAGCAACGTCCTTTGATTTGCCTTGAGAGGTGCTGGCTAAACGATCCATGGGGTTCCATCCAGCTCTCCAGTTCTGACGTAACAACAAGTCTTGATGCTGATCTTAAGAGTTCCCTGATCCCTGCCCTCCTCCATCCTACTTCTCGCGTCTGGGGAGCTGAATCTGAAGTGGGCGGCCATTTGGGAGCCTCTCAGATTTTTCCAGTCCCATGGAAATCCCTTGCCCCCTGGTGAGGCCTGCTCTCCTCACCGCGCTTAGCTTTCTACAAAGAACAGCTGGAGTCAGCCTACCTCCTCTGCTCAATGGTTAACAGTAATCCTTTCAGTGAATAGATGAATAGGTCTTATGTGCGGAAGGTAAGGGTTGTGAAGAGTACTGCTTCTGTTCACTGTGGAGGCTGAGGGTTGTAGCATACGTGAGAGGCCCCAGGGATAACAGAGGCTCTCTGCTTCAACATATTTTCTCCTACTGCTTCAACATATTTTCCCCTACTTTCAACCCTTGGTGGCCAACAAGTGTTGCCTTCCACCTGCAGGAAGGCAAAAAAGAAGAAGACACCCTTCCTTGCATGTTATGTAAATAGGATTCCTGAATAGGAGTTGAATCATCCTGAAACTTGAGGTGTCATCATTTGGTGACTACCATTGGGTTCCTGAGGTATGTGAGATGTTCAAGAAGGGATTTATTATTGACGAACCCTCCCAGTGGGTTTCCATGACTGAGTGGGGATTTGAACCCGAGTCTGCTGGATCCTAATCAGGCACTCTACCCACTACCCACTGAATCTCATGAAATGTTACAGCTACTGCCAAACTGTGTCAACCACAACCGATGAACCAGCGGTCTTACTCATTCCGAAGAGTCCTATATTCCTATGGCACAACAGTGGAGTCTGTTATTTGTTCATTGTGTACCTCTATTGTTTGTTTTGAACACAAGCCTTTAGAATTTTCAGGGATATTGATTTGTAGAGTGTCTGTCGGTTCAATATTTATAACTCTCACGTTCTGAACTTGCTTTTTGTTTTACAAATATATATACATTCAGATTTTAATATGTAACAAAATACCAGTGCTAATACAACCCAGGGGATGTTAAACTGTGTTTCAAACAATGTAACTGTATATTCTTGTCAGCATTTAGAAGGGTGCACAATTACAATAGCTTTCAATCCTGTGATTAGCACTGCATTCAGTTCGAAAATAGAGTGTACTAAATGATAAGTGCTCCAGTATGTTCCATCTAAATAACAATGGCCACACTTACTATCTCGATCTAAGACATACAACTGCTTTCTCCACTTGTGTGCTTAGATGTATTTGCTCTGGCATTCTCTTCTACCCCCTACTAGGAACTGAAAGAGAGTACATGTTAACTTTTCAAAGGGACCGTCTGGCCTAGACATCATACAGTTATTAGCAACTGGTTAATTTCCTCCATGGAAAATAAAAGGCAGCATAAGGATCTTCCATTCTCTTGGCTGGCTAATTTTGCTGCAGGTTTAGTGCAAGCGTGTCTTGCCCACCCCATTCCATGGCTGCTGAAGTGTCCTCTGGACAAAATGGATTGTAGTATCGAAGAAATAGGGGCAGTCTGTGCATCTCCCTTGCTTTGCTTCAAACAGGGGGATATTCTGGGTGGGTAAGTGTGGGAAGCTTATACTGGGACCCAAGACATTTTGTTGATGGAGATGAAGTACACAGTGGCAACCACTGTCACCTTCACCGGTGCATTCCATCTGCAGCAGTGGTTCCCAACTTCAGGTTCCCAGATGTACTTGGACTGAAACTCCCAGAAGCCTTCACCACTAGCTGGGCTGGCCAGGATTCCTGGAACCTGTAGTCCAAGACCATCTGAGGATCCAAGGTTGGCAACAACGGAGCTATACAGAATTAGAGATAGGCACGAAATGAACATTTTTTTGTTTCCGTTATTCGTTATTCTTTCCGTTACGTAATGAAATGAATAACGAAAATTGTGATGAAAATGGAACGAAATGAACAGAACCACGAAAATTGGGTTCGTTACATTTCATTTTCGTTAATGGCGACGCGCAATGAAATGAGCTGTTTTAAATGTTAAAAAACGCCCTGGACATCCATAAAAACCTAGCAATAATTATTTATACTGTCTGATAATACCTACCGGGGGGGGTCCTTAAAACGTGCATTTATGTCTTTTCTCAGATCGCTGTATTTTTTTTCCTTTAAGGGGAGTTAGGGGACATCGACCCAAAATGGCTCCCAGATGCCTAATATTGATTTCTTGGGTATTAAAACGCCCTGGACATCCATAAAAATGTAGTGATAATGCAATAATTATTTGAAATTATTGCCTACCAGGGGGTTGGGGTCCTTAAAATGTTTGTTTTAGTCTTCTCCCATCGCGATGTATTTTTCTTTTCCCTTTAAGGATGACAAAATGGATGTCGCACCACAAAATGGAGGCAAGCCATGTGATGGGATCATGTTCAACCAATAGCATGCCCAGGTTGCAGACTGGGCAGGTCTGGCAGCCACAGAGGGCATAAAAATCCCCCGTCCTCCTTGCAGTCTCCGGTGGGAGTTAGGGTGGGATTGCTGTCTCTGCGACTCAAGCTTCAGTCCTGCAGCCTCCCTGTGTGTGCGTGCATGCTGCGTACCTCTCAGTGAGTACCCTCCCCTGCCCCGCAGTGCAGTCACTCTGCGGCTGCCTTGCACCCTGGGCAACGCCCACCGCTCCCATTGCAGCCTCCCTGTGTACCTAGTCTATACTGTGTCTCTGCCAGCATCAACTTTTTTTAGTGTTTTCCCTCTGGTCTGGGGCGTTGGGGGATGCCATGCTTTAAAAATCGCGCAAAATAGCGGGTAGAAACGAAAAACAAAAAAACAAAAAACGGTAACAACATTTTTCAAAAAATTCACAAAAAAACGGAAACGAACCAAAACGGACCTCTCAACGAAAAACGAAAAACAAAAAAACTGAAACACCATTTTTAAATTCGTGCCCATCTCTATATGGAATGCCCTAGATTGGCAAATGAATTACTGCAATGCTATGACAGAGGCCACTTTCCCTGCCATACCTGTGGGAAGGCCAAGACAAGATTAACAGAACAGTTCAGGTTAGTTTCTGGGACCCAGTAGAAAACGTCAAGCATGCTGCTTCCTTCCGGAAGCTTCTGCTTCAGTCTGCATAAATGTAGCAGTGCTCAGCTCTAGGAAACCCAGAGAAACAAATTTCCATTCCCAATGTCAACTGCAGGCTGGACCAGACCAAGAAATTGCTCAAAATACACAAAACTTTTATTTTAGAAAGGAACTATTTGGGTTTACATCGACTCTATCCTAGTGACACCACAGAGGCTCTAAAGCCATTATCTACTACAAGCATGGCCTTACAGCCTACAGAGTAAATGGTAACATACTGTTGCGGTTACTATTTCATGGGTTTATTGTTTGTTTACAAATCCCATTCAGACCTTTTCATATGTGGATTGCTCCATTTCTCCTCAGCTCCCCTTACCTCATGGAAAGGAAACAGTCCCGCATCCCCAAGAAAACAAAGTTTACAATGTAAACAAAAGATAAAAGGGGTAACTGAGCCATTCATTTGGGCCTCAGACGCTGAGCTAATTAGTCCCCAACAAAAGACTTTTAGCAATCATTTTCTAATGCTACCTCACTTGACAAGAATCCTGCATTTGCCATTTTAAAAATACTTTTTTTAAAAAAAAGGGCCAAACTGCCAGTAAGCCATCAACCAGCATTTTAAGAAAATGAAAACATTACTTGTTACATCTCAATGTATCGATTATATTGCCACTTGTGATTTTTAAAGATGGGCAATATCTCAATATCCATTATTCACACAATAATGGTTGGAATTCTGTTGCATCACAAACACCTGTTGGAGGATGTTCATGTCACCAGAGATGGCCTATTTTCAACCATTTAAAATTTCCTATTTCTGTGCCAGAGCTTCTCTGACTCCTATGTAATACTTTTTCATGTGTGGCAGCTACAGAACAGAAGAAGGCAGTAATAAATTATAGAAAGTCTCCAGCTGGTAACATCACTTGATAAAAACAATGTTCAGTAATGAAAGACTTCCTCCTTCAGTCCCACAGCTCCCATAGAGTCTATATTATGGAAAGGTTTATATGAGAGTTGGAAAAAACTTTGGGTGAGAAGTACATTTGGAATTACAGTACATTTAAATCATCAACATCTAAATCACCAAAGTTGTATGGGCGTGCACATGTGTGTGTGTGTGTGTGTGTGTGTGTGTGTGTGTGTGTGTGTGTGTGTGTGTGGGACTTAGTCTTCCTTATAGAAGCTGAAGGCTTTTATTTATCTATCTATCTATTTATTTATTTATTTATTTATATTTCTATACCGCCCCCTTAATGCAAATCATAATCATGTCCTCCGAGTTTCATTTCATTCAAGCTTTCATGGATTGTAATCCCCAATTGAATGCAGTAGAGTAGGCTACATACTAGAGATGGGCACGACCAGAATTTTTTTTTTCGAGTTGTCGTTTTTCGGGACGGGTCCGTTTCGGGCCGTTTCCGTTTTTCACGAAACTTTTCAAAAATTTGTCATTTCGTCATGTCGTTTGTCATTACCGGCGCGATTTAGCGCGACTTGACTTCCCAGAACATGGGGTTAGGGGGTAAGGGCTAGGCTTAGGGTAACGGTTAAGGTTAGGGTGGGTTAGTGGGCTGTACCTCTGGGTGCCTCTGGCCCACTAAGAACACAGTGTACTGGCGTATGGGTTAGGGTTAGGATTAGGATTAGGATTAGGGTTGGTGGGCTTTTTATGCCCTCTCTGGCACATCCAGAAGTCTCAGCAAAACCTGGCCATGCGATTGGTGGAATGGCTCCAAAAATTTGCATGGTCCCATCCCATGGCCAGCCCATCATTGCGTGTGCGCAGGTGTAAAAAAATTAAAAAAAAAAATAAAATAAAATAAAATCAATGGAGACGTTTTGTTGCAAGAAAAACCCACTGCTGCTACTGTAAAAATTCAAGCATTTAAAATAGCTAATTTTCGCATGTTTCTGTGGTGCTTTGGTGGGTTTTTGGACCACAATTTCAAAAAAAATATTGTGGTCGCCATTTTGGATCCCCCCGCACCGCATGGCAAATGGAGACGCCGAGGATGCCCCCTCCCAGCCCGGTACCAGCAGCCCAGGACAGGAGGGGGGGGAAGGCTGGAGTGGGGACCCCCCCCCCAGAAACCACCCCTCTGGGAGGTGCCCTCAGGCAGGCATATTTTCACCTGCTTTTTTGGCCGGGAATCGGGGTTTTTTTTTATTTCTAAAACTTTTTTTTGTGCCGCTTGGCATCGCGCGATCGCTGCGGTGCCAGGAACAACAACGACAAATCAGACCCAATTTTTCTTTTGTCGGTTCGAGTTCGAGTTCTGGGGGAGTAATTGTTGTTACCATTTCTGTTGCGTAACGGAAACGAGTAACGGAAACGGAAACGAGAATTTTGCCAAGTCGTGCCCATGTCTACTACATACCATAGATAATTTTGTTAAACAAAAATGCGGTAGTCTGTAAGGTGCCATAAGACTTCTGAATAGAGTTCATTTTCTAGGCATGCTTTGTAATAAGGTTAACTGTAATAATATGAAATTTCTAACATACCTTGAAACTAATAATCACATAAAAAGAGGGCAATATTCTTTGCCTTAAATACCCATGGGCCTATTTTATTTATTTTTTCCTCGAAGTAATGCAGAACATCAGTTTCTTTTTTCACCGTGCCCTCCTTCCATGGCATAGAGGAGCAGAGGAAGGAAATTTTTAATTTCCCTATTTTATTTTCCAGTTTCCCCACATCATTAAGTAGCTGTCTGTTTGATTCACTAATGATATGGGTATATTGAATCTGAGAGATTAAAGATGGACACTCATTTTAGTTTAATTCCAGGGACTGTTTGTGCTGAAAATGAACTAAAACAGTGTGATCCTACCAGTATCATGCGAAACACAAAAATGCCAAAAGTCCCGGACACTGACCCAGAAAGCTATGGGTACGAACACTCTGGTGATGAGCTGGTTTGCTCCAGCAATTAAAATGTCTGACTGCCAGAAAAAGGACCAAGCCAGTTTATTCCCAGAGCAGACCAAAGAGCAAGGCAAAGGACCATCGGACTATACCCTAACTAATCTACTTAACACCACTAATGGGCATTAAAAGAAGAAAAACATGGTAAAGTATCACATAGCAGAATGAATCAGCAGAATCTAATCCAGTCAAGCTTGGAATCAAAGAGTTCTCCCAGAAGATCAGTCGTTCCCAGTCTTGAGTCCTCACATCATCTTAGACTGCAGCTTCCCAAAAAATCTTGGCCAGCAGAGCTAGTGATGAAAACTTCTGGGAGTTTTAGTCAAAGAACATATGGGGACCCAAATTCGAAAACCACTGGCACAAGACAGAAGTCCAGTAATGAAGGAGCCAGATGAATCTCTCTTGATGAGGCATCCCTTAACTGAGATACCATGGCTGAGCAAGTCCTATGTGCCAATTTACAGAGTAATCTCAGAGGACGTTTGTGTAGCTGACAGAGTAGGGAAAGGTCCTGCGGTGCTCCTCCATGCTCATGGTGGGGAAACAGGAATTTGGAGGAGATTCCATCCCTGCTGCCCACTTTGGGGGCAAATTAGCAGGCGTAGATAAACATGGTTGTGTCTACAGTAGGACCCCCGTATCTACTGAGTCAGTTATCCATGGTTGGCAGAGGAAAAAAATTAAATAATTCAACAGCCACAAAGCAAGCTGCAAAGCAAGCTGTTGTCACAAACAGCATCTGTACAGCAAGCTGTTGTCACAAACAGCATTTGTCAAGCAAGCTATTGTCACAAACAACAGCCATAAAGCAAGCTACTATCTCAAAACAACAGTCACAAAGCAAGCTACTGTCAGGAAACAGCAGTTTGGGGTGGTTGGGCAGGCGTTCTGTCTTAGCCACAGATTTCATTATCCACGGGAAGGCCTGGAACCAATCCCCAGCGGATACCGGGGTCCTACTCTACAGACATCCCTGGATATCCCTCCTCCTCATTTTTCCCTGGAGCTTGCAAGACAAGTGTGACCAGGGAGATTCTATGAGCCAAATTCTGATTCTCCACAGGGAGGAAGAAACATACAGGGTAGCGTCTCCCCAAACCTAAGACTAGAAGTGAACTCACTGCATGAACAAATGCATGTGAGATTATATTTAGCCTAGTGAACACTTCATCAAGGGTTAAAAAAGAAACCGAGGAACACTGAACAGGTCATATAAATATTGCTATATTCTTCCTTGGCCTGGATTATTTTCCTGTTCCTTTTAAAAAAATCCTTGAGCAGTAAGCAAACAGGCCATGGTATTTACAGTAGAAGACTGTCAGTCATTAAAAGCTAACAAACCTTTGCAAAGCAATGCAGCAATAGAAATCCATTGTGAACTAACAATAGACTACAGAACCTCCAGGCACCAAAAGCAGACCATTTTACTTCTAAGTCTATTGTCAGCAAAGTCCGTGACAAAGCTTTTCCCCTGCAGCTAGATAAAATATTCGCCCTAGTGTGCTCTAGGAAAGCAACAGAAGACTTCTGCGTAACTTGCCAATTTAAAGCAACAGCGATCTAGTTTGGGACCGTCAACCGGCAGAGGCCACCGTTTCGCTCGATAGGTTCAAAGCAACCACCACCACTGCAACAACAAAATCTATACCAGGCAGATGTTACCAGGTTCAAAGTTTCTAGTTACACGTGGGGAGGGATGGGAGGGGGTGATCAAAGAAAGTAATTCTTGTTATTCCAAGAACTGAAGGTTGTAAATGTAAACGCAAGACCCAGAGCTTGGAAAAATTATTTTTTTCAACTGCAATGGTCTGGTCAGGAAATTATGGGATATGAAGCGCAAAAAGCTGAGCTTCCTAAGCTTTGGCTTATCTATAGCCCCATGTTAGATACATGCTGGTATGCTCTACAGAATGTCTACGGCGAAAGATCTCTGTCTCAGACTCTGGAAAGTTAGATGGACCAGTAGTGTACCCAGACGTTGAGTCATGGCAACTGGACTTATTTTCTTGTTAGGCCAAAGCATTTTGCTACTCATCCAAGTTGCTTCTTCAGTCTCAGGAAGGTTGGTAGGAACGAGCTGGAAATGTTTAGCCTTACAAAAAGAAGATTGAGAGGGGATATGATAGCCACTGTTAAGTATCTGAAAGGATATCATATAGAAGGGGGGACAAATTTGTTTCCCATGGCTTCAGAGACTAGAACTCAGAACAATGGTTTCAAACTAAATGAAAAGAGATTCCATTTGAACATTCGGAAGAACTTCCTGATGGTTAGAGCTGTTCTGCAGTGGAATATGCTGCCATGGAAAGTGGTGGAGTCTCCTTCTTTGGAGGTTTTTAAGCAGAGGCTGGATGGCCATCTCTTGGGAGTACTTTGATGGGAGTTCCTTCATGGCAGGGAGTTGGACTGGAAGGCCCTTGAGATCTCTTCCAATGCTATGATTCTATGATTCTAAATAGGCTCGTTAGGCGTACAATGGTCAGGAATGTGGGAAAGTCATACCTCTGCAGCCCCAACTTTCACCACTACCAACTCTCCTCAAACTGAAGAGGCTACTTGGATGAATAGCAAAATGTTTCAACATAACAAGAAAAGAAGTCCTGTTGTCATGACTCCATATCTGGCTAACTTCACCTGGATGCATGAGAATCTTCACAGACACCGACGGCCTACTTCTGTAAAATCCAGCTTCCAACAACCATCCATGAAATCCAGTTTAGCAATTGTTTCTGTTCATAAACATGTATAGACATATTTGTATGTTGTGTGCCATCAAGTCAGAACCGACATAAATGGACCTTATAGTTCAGTAGTTTAGGTATCTGGCTCAGGAGCCAGAGGTCAGGCGTTCAACTCCCCACTGTGCCCCCTACAAAAAGCCAGCATATATAGCCTCGGCACTCCCAGAAGAAGGGAATGGCAAACCCCTTCTGAGTATTCTCTACTTAGGGCGTTTATACACGACCCCTAAGCTCCGCCGCAAATGGCTGCAAGGTCCGGACCTTAAAAATGTTTACCCACCAGCTCTGGACTTTGCAGACAATTAAGTGCGACCCCGCCCACTTTAGCGTGACCAAACAGCAGTTTTCTTGTACCTGGTCTTTGATGGTGACAAATATTTGATCCGGTGTAAGGATAGTGAGTGTGGGGCTCTCCTGGCTTCTGTTTGTTCTTTTTTTGTGCCCCGCCCCTTTAAGAGATCTGAATGCTGCTGGGAACAAAACAGAGGTAAACGGGAATTCTTTTCTTTCTTTTTTCTCCGTCCCTCAGGCAGCCAGCAACCAGGAAGTGCCCAGGGGGTGGGGACTGAGGAAGACAGAGGAAGAGCGACGAACCCCTAAGATCTCTGGTCCGAATTTAAGTGGCCAGCGGATCTTAGGGGTCATGTAAAAAGGCCCTTAGAAAACCCAGAAAAGAGTCAACATCAGTCAGAATTGACTTGACAGGACACAATAGTTATTAACAGAGCTTTCAAGGTAAATGAGATACCGTATTTAAGGAGTTGTTTTACCAGTCCCACCACTATCACCTTGAGCTTCTATGGTCAAGCATGGATTCAATCTCCTGTGTCCTGACCCCTAGTCTGTCACTCTACACACTAGGTACACTGTTTTCTGCTTTACAGATAATGTTTCCTCAAAAGCATATTACATTTTTTAAAGCAAAAAATATCTACCAGTCGTCACAATCACAATTATAGCTCTATTGGTTAGGATTATGTAATTTCAAGAGCAGAGACCAGAACTGCTTGGTGAACCCACATAAGGAGGAACGGCTTTCCCTTTTAACCTCTCTGCATCACATCTAAGGGTTCCTTAGCACCATCTGATATTTAAATAGGCTCTAAATGAAAGGATGAGTGAATGATGGCAACAGCACATCAGCCAACATAGCCTCATACGCAAAAACTATGCCCCTGCCTCAATGAATTTGAGATGGTGCGTACAGGAAGGATGAAACATAAATTGGAAGATCGGGGGGAACACTAGTAAGATTTGTTCCTTACTAACTAGCCACTATGTCAGTAGAGGCTAGGGACTCCAATTGTATATGATTTTAGTCTGAACTTCCTACAGATGAATTACAAAGCTGATTTGTAGTCCCTGTGAAACGAGAATCATCAATGCCTATTGAGTTTCTTGTGTTTAACTTCATTGTATCTCAGAACTCAGAGATCTCTTCAAAGTATCAGAAGCAGACAGAACAGGAGCATTGGCAAGGCATTGAATGAGAGCCACAACCTTCTGAGTGCCCCTGAATCCAGCCTATTGTTCTCAGGTAAGGGAGATGGTACTCTACTCTTGAACAAAGTAAGATGAAAGGCAGCTGTTCTTCTCCTTCCCCCTGGAGTAGGTTTAGCATAAATCAGTGTCCCAGGTTTGGGTCCCCAGATGTTCTTGGACTAGAACTCTCAGAAGCCTCCACCACTAGCTGTGCTGGCCAGAATTCCTGTCCAAATACTTCTGGAGACTACTCAAGGTTTGGAAACACTGGATTGGAGGAACAGAACAGGAGGAAGGGTTCATGAAAACCTTCCCCCAACCTGGTAGTCCTGACTCAAATGACCTTCTTCACAGTAGCTTTCAACCAAATGTATCATAGAATCATAGAGTTGGAAGAGACCTCAAGGGCCATCCAGTCCAACCCCCTGTCATGCAGGAACCCCCATCACAGGACTCCTGACAGATGGCCATCCAGCCTTTGCTTGAAATCCTCCAGGTGAGTTTAGCCAGATGTGGAGTATGGATGAGAACTAACTCTCTCACATGGCTGAGTAGGATGGGGAAACTGTGAAAATGCTAGACTGCAGCTTCTAGCCTTCCTCAACACTGGGAGTGCTCACTAGGGCTGAAGAGAGGTGCCATCCAATAGTATTGGGAGGGTACAGCTTGACCACCCATGACGTTCTCCAATCATGCTAGCCCTGTTGTAGGAAGAGAATATAAGCCACGCAGGCTCATAGTTCCCTTCTCCTGTCAGCATTTCAACCCATTCTACAACATTCTTGTGAGGTGAGTGAGGCGACTCAGTGTCAACTCATAATAACATACGAAGAGCCATGCTGGTTCAGGCCAAAGGCCCATCTAGTCTACCTTCCTGTATCATACAGTGGCCCCACCAAATGCTTCTGGGAGCGCATGGAACTAGATATCTGTCTCCTGATACCACTCCCCTGCATCTGGCCCTCAAAGTACCCTGGTTTTAAGCCTGGAGATTACACATCTCTATCATAGTTTTTTTAACCTGTGATGGACTTTTCCTCCAGGAATCTGTCCAATCCCCTTTTGAAGGCATCCAGGCCAGATGCTATCACCACATCCTGTGGCAGGGAGTAACACAGACTAACAACATGATGGGTTAAAAAATTCTTTTTGTCTGTTCTCACTCTCCCAGCCCTCGAGTTGAGTGGATGTCCCCTAGTTCTGGTATTCTGTGAGAGGGAGAAGAGTGTCCCTCTACTCACTTTACTCATGCCCTGCATAATTTTGTACATCTCAGATATATCCCTCCTCAGGTGCCTTTTTCCCTGATTAAACAGCCCCAAATGTTTTAGCCTTTCCTCATAAGGGAGGTAAACTCCATCCTTCCTGGCCGGCTGGGGAAACGGATGTTGGCGTCCTTCATCCAGAATGAAAGGCACCCTACAAAATGCTGCTGGATAGTGCAGTGGTTCAAGTCTCTGGCTGCAGAACCTCAAGGATGTGGAGTTAGATTCCCCACTGGTGCCTCCTTGACAGGGGCTGGACTCAGTGATCCATGGGGTCCATTCCAGCTTGGCAGGTCTAAGGGGATTATATATAGATAGATAGATAGATAGATAGATAGATAGATAGATAGATAGATAGATAGATAGATAGATAGATAGATAGATAGATAGATATATGTTTTCGTAGATTTTCACGGGTATAGGTATGCATGTTAGGGTGGATTCGGGTTTCTTCCCGTGTAGAAATCTGGTTGTTTTGGCGACGTTTCGACGAGGTCTCACTCGTCATCTTCAGGCTGGTGTTCTGGCTTCTTTCTTCTTGAAGCAAAGCGTGATCTCAGTTGAAGTCCTTCTATAAATACTGCTGGGGGGGTGTGGTTTGCTTGCTCTGTTGCTGATTGTAGGTTTGTTTGTTCTTTTGTGATTTGCTGTGTGGCTGAGGCGATCGTTAAGGGCTTAACTGTTGGTGGGTTAGATGGCTGTTTAGAGACATCCTGTGTGGGTGAGGTGCTGGATGTGTGTCTATTAGCCTTTTGTTTCTTAACGACCTTGGCGATGGGCGTTCTGGCAGCATCCTGGGCTTTGGTGGAGTGGGGTCCTGTGTCTTGTGAATTCATTTTGGTCTGGCTGCGTGTCTGTGGTCTCTCAATGTTTTTTTGGTGTGTGTAAGTGTGCTCCATGTGGTGGCTGGAGTGGGGAGTAGTGGTAGATGGTGCAGTCGTGGTTTTGTTATTGGATGGTGGTTTCGTTTCATCTGTGGGAAGGGTCTGGGTTTGTATTTGGTGTGGATGGAGGGTGGTGGCATCTTGTGTCCTTTTGGACCTGGTGTCAGTCTTTGTGGCAGAGGCTCGTCTGTTGACCAGGGCTAGTTTCCAGATGTCAGGCAAGCGGGAGGTGTCATCACGTTTATTCATGTTGTTTGGGTGTTTCTCTATTTCAATGGCTTCCATGATTATTCGACTGTTGAAGTGTTCAGTTTTGGAGATGAGTTTGGTTCTTTTAAAATCAATTTCATGACCTGTTGTTTTTATGTGCTGGAAGAGAGAGGAAGATTTTTCTTCTTTTTTGACTGCGTTCTTGTGTTCTGCGATGCGTGCGCTTATTCTCCTGTTTGTCTGTCCGATGTATGTGGCTGGGCAGACTTTGCATGGTATTTCGTAGACTCCTTGGTTTTCTAGCTCAATCTTGTCTTTGGGGTTTCTTAAAATGTTGGCTATTTTTTGTTCGGTGCAAAAGGCTGTCTTGATATTGTGTTTGTGGAGAATTTTGCTGATTTTGTCTGTGGTGCCTTTGATGTAAGGGAGGAGGGCAGTGCCGTTGTTCTCTTCTGTTTCTTGGTTCTTGGGGGGTGTTTCTTTTTGGATTAGTTTGGTGATGGTGTTTTTTTTGGAATCCGTTCGCAATTAAAGCATTCGAGAGAGTGTGTAATTCAGTTTTTAGGTGGTCTTTGTCAGCGAGGCGTTTGGTTCTGGAGATGAGGGTTTTTGCTACGGAGTTGATCTGTGCAGGGTGGTGGTGTGATTGTGCATTTAAGTAGCGGTTTGTATGTGTTTTTTTCCGGTAGATGGTATGTCCTAAGGAGCCGTCGGGTTTTTTGTAGATTAGGACGTCCAGGAAGGGAAGTTGGTTGTTGGCTTCTATTTCCATAGTGAATTGTATTTTGGGGTGTAGGCTGTTGAGATGTGTGAGGAAGTTGTTCAGTTTGTCTTTCCCGTGTGGCCAGATAACAAAGGTGTCATCAACATATCTGAGCCAGAGTTTGGGTTTATGTTGGGACTTCTGTAACACGTTGGTTTCAAAGCAAAAACCCCCATCTCCAGAACCAAACGCCTCGCTGACAAAGACCACCTAAAAACTGAATTACACACTCTCTCGAATGCTTTAATTGCGAACGGATTCCAAAAAAACACCATCACCAAACTAATCCAAAAAGAAACACCCCCCAAGAACCAAGAAACAGAAGAGAACAACGGCACTGCCCTCCTCCCTTACATCAAAGGCACCACAGACAAAATCAGCAAAATTCTCCACAAACACAATATCAAGACAGCCTTTTGCACCGAACAAAAAATAGCCAACATTTTAAGAAACCCCAAAGACAAGATTGAGCTAGAAAACCAAGGAGTCTACGAAATACCATGCAAAGTCTGCCCAGCCACATACATCGGACAGACAAACAGGAGAATAAGCGCACGCATCGCAGAACACAAGAACGCAGTCAAAAAAGAAGAAAAATCTTCCTCTCTCTTCCAGCACATAAAAACAACAGGTCATGAAATTGATTTTAAAAGAACCAAACTCATCTCCAAAACTGAACACTTCAACAGTCGAATAATCATGGAAGCCATTGAAATAGAGAAACACCCAAACAACATGAATAAACGTGATGACACCTCCCGCTTGCCTGACATCTGGAAACTAGCCCTGGTCAACAGACGAGCCTCTGCCACAAAGACTGACACCAGGTCCAAAAGGACACAAGATGCCACCACCCTCCATCCACACCAAATACAAACCCAGACCCTTCCCACAGATGAAACGAAACCACCATCCAATAACAAAACCACGACTGCACCATCTACCACTACTCCCCACTCCAGCCACCACATGGAGCACACTTACACACACCAAAAAAACATTGAGAGACCACAGACACGCAGCCAGACCAAAATGAATTCACAAGACACAGGACCCCACTCCACCAAAGCCCAGGATGCTGCCAGAACGCCCATCGCCAAGGTCGTTAAGAAACAAAAGGCTAATAGACACACATCCAGCACCTCACCCACACAGGATGTCTCTAAACAGCCATCTAACCCACCAACAGTTAAGCCCTTAACGATCGCCTCAGCCACACAGCAAATCACAAAAGAACAAACAAACCTACAATCAGCAACAGAGCAAGCAAACCACACCCCCCCAGCAGTATTTATAGAAGGACTTCAACTGAGATCACGCTTTGCTTCAAGAAGAAAGAAGCCAGAACACCAGCCTGAAGATGACGAGTGAGACCTCGTCGAAACGTCGCCAAAACAACCAGATTTCTACACGGGAAGAAACCCGAATCCACCCTAACATGCATATATATATATATATATATATATATATATATATATATATATATATATATATATATATATATATATATATATATATATAATATATATATATATATATAAAGAGATGGGCACGAAACGAGCGATTTTTCGTTTTTGTTTTTTCGTTTCGTTACGCAACAGAAACGAAACAATTTTTTTAAAACAAAACGAAAACGAAACGACCAAATTTGCCGTGTTTTTCATTTTCGTTGCAGCAGATGCATTGAACTAAAAAGAATGCTAACAAAACAGCAATTTTTCGTTTTCGTTTTCATTTTTTCGTTTCATTACCTAACGAAACCAAAACAATTTTTTTTGCAAAAAAGTCACGTAAATGAAAACGAACCGAAACGGACCCCTAAACGACCAAACGACAAACGAAACACCATTTTTTTGAGTCGTGCCCATCTCATTATATATATATATATATATATATATATATATATATATATATATATATATATATTTGTTTTCGTAGATTTTCACGGGTATAGGTATGCATGTTAGGGTGGATTCGGGTTTCTTCCCGTGTAGAAATCTGGTTGTTTTGGCGACGTTTCGACGAGGTCTCACTCGTCATCTTCAGGCTGGTGTTCTGGCTTCTTTCTTCTTGAAGCAAAGCGTGATCTCAGTTGAAGTCCTTCTATAAATACTGCTGGGGGGTGTGGTTTGCTTGCTCTGTTGCTGATTGTAGGTTCATTTGTTCTTTTGTGATTTGCTGTGTGGCTGAGGCGATCGTTAAGGGCTTAACTGCTGGTGGGTTAGATGGCTGTTTAGAGACATCCTGTGTGGGTGAGGTGCTGGATGTGTGTCTATTAGCCTTTTGTTTCTTAACGACCTTGGTGATGGGTGTTCTGGTAGCATCCTGGGCTTTGGTGGAGTGGGGTCTTGTGTCTTGTGAATTCATTTTGGTCTGGCTGCGTGTCTGTGGTCTCCCAAAGTTTTTTTGGCATGTGTAAGTGTGCTCCATGTGGTGGCTGGAGTGGGGAGTAGCGGTAGATGGTGCAGTCGTGGTTTTGTTATTGGATGGTGGTTTTGTTTCATCTGTGGGAAGGGTCTGGGTTTGTGTTTGGTGTGGATGGAAGGTGGTGGTATCTTGTGTCCTTTTGGGCCTGGTGTCAGTCTTTGTGACAGAGGCTCGTCTGTTGACCAGGGCTAGTTTCCAGATGTCAGGCAAGCGGGAGGTGTCATCACGTTTATTCATGTTGTTTGGGTGTTTCTCTATTTCAATGGCTTCCATGATTATTCGACTGTTGAAGTGTTCAGTTTTGCAGATGAGTTTGGTTCTTTTAAAATCAATTTCATGACCTGTTGTTTTTATGTGCTGGAAGAGAGAGGAAGATTTTTCTTCTTTTTTGACTGCGTTCTTGTGTTCTGCGATGCGTGCGCTTATTCTCCTGTTTGTCTGTCCGATGTATGTGGCTGGGCAGACTTTGCATGGTATTTCGTAGACTCCTTGGTTTTCTAGCTCAATCTTGTCTTTGGGGTTTCTTAAAATGTTGGCTATTTTTTGTTCGGTGCAAAAGGCTGTCTTGATATTGTGTTTGTGGAGAATTACCACCACCTTCCATCCACACCAAACACAAACCCAGACCCTTCCCACAGATGAAACAAAACCACCATCCAATAACAAAACCACGACTGCACCATCTACCGCTACTCCCCACTCCAGCCACCACATGGAGCACACTTACACATGCCAAAAAAACTTTGGGAGACCACAGACACGCAGCCAGACCAAAATGAATTCACAAGACACAAGACCCCACTCCACCAAAGCCCAGGATGCTACCAGAACACCCATCACCAAGGTCGTTAAGAAACAAAAGGCTAATAGACACACATCCAGCACCTCACCCACACAGGATGTCTCTAAACAGCCATCTAACCCACCAGCAGTTAAGCCCTTAACGATCGCCTCAGCCACACAGCAAATCACAAAAGAACAAATGAACCTACAATCAGCAACAGAGCAAGCAAACCACACCCCCCAGCAGTATTTATAGAAGGACTTCAACTGAGATCACGCTTTGCTTCAAGAAGAAAGAAGCCAGAACACCAGCCTGAAGATGACGAGTGAGACCTCGTCGAAACGTCGCCAAAACAACCAGATTTCTACACGGGAAGAAACCCGAATCCACCCTAACATGCATACCTATACCCGTGAAAATCTACGAAAACAAATATCCGACCTCTACGGGGAGGAAACCTTCCAGCTGACCAGAACCTACGAGAAACTAGAAGTCCGAAGAGCCACCATCTTATGTGACATTGCATTCCTACGCAACTGCCGAGATAAAAATGTGATCCCCACAAGCTTCCAACTGAAATTCCACTCAAAAACCCCATCCAGCGAAAGGATCCTGAAAAGAACAGAACTAGCCCTAATCAGAAACGAACTACACAAGAAAAGATACCTACTAGATCAAACCAACAGAGACCTACTCACTCTCCACCTCAAACTCAGCAACAAAATCCACCCAACACTCTGGAACAAATCCAAGCAACTCGCCGCCTGGAGAGCTGAAACAGAGACCTCCCACAAGACAGACATACACACCAACAAACTCCACAAACTGGAAAAACGCCAGAAGCCCAACCCCCCACAGCAGCCCATGAAACAAACAGTTCACAACATATCAGACAGGACACTCACCATCGCAGAGACCAAAGTCCTGTCCAAAGGATTCAACTTTGCAGTCGCCCCCAGACACATCCCCACTGAAAACATCATATGCGGAGTGGAAGCCAGCCTAACCAAAATCAACCCAGATGAAGCCAACAAAATCAGACTCGAAGTCACCAATATCCTCTGCTCCAGCAAACCACCCAGAAGCAATTTACACAAAGAAGAACAAAAAGCCCTCACCAACCTGAGGAAAGACAACAACATAATCATTCTCCCAGCAGACAAAGGCAATGCCACAGTGGTGATGAACACATCTGACTACCAAGCCAAACTATCCAACCTACTACAAGACCCTGCTTACATACCTTTGAACACAGACCCCACCACCTACCTGGAAAAAAACCACCAAAGCCAAAATAAAAGCCTCACCCTTAAGTGAAGAAATCAAGCCAAGCATCATCCCCAGAGAGAAATCTTCCAGATGCCCCAAGCTCTACGGCCTCCCCAAGATTCACAAAGAAGGAACACCTCTCAGACCCATAGTCAGCTCCATAGGCTCACCCCTACAAAACCTCACCAAATTTCTTGCCAAACAACTCCAGCCCTATGCAGAATCCATCTCTTCATACGTACAAAACTCGTTCCACTTCATAGAAATTATAAAGAAACAAGACCTACAACCCAATGACCTACTCGTGAGCTTCGATGTTGTTTCGCTCTTCACACAAGTGCCCATTCAAGAAGCCTTGACAGCTATCCACAACAAATACAACCCCCCCAAGCACATCCTAGATCTGACCAACCACTGCCTAACCAACACATACTTCATCCACAATGGACAAAGATACAAACAGATAGAAGGAGCACCCATGGGATCACCCCTCTCACCGGTCATCGCAAACCTATATATGGAACACTTTGAAACCAACGCGTTACAGAAGTCCGAACATAAACCCAAACTCTGGCTCAGATATGTTGACGACACCTTTGTTATCTGGCCACACGGGAAAGACAAACTGAACAACTTTCTCACACATCTCAACAGCCTACACCCCAAAATACAATTCACTATGGAAATAGAAGCCAACAACCAACTTCCCTTCCTGGACGTCCTAATCTACAAAAAACCCGACGGCTCCTTAGGACAGATGAAACGAAACCACCATCCAATAACAAAACCACGACTGCACCATCTACCGCTACTCCCCACTCCAGCCACCACATGGAGCACACTTACACATGCCAAAAAAAACTTTGGGAGACCACAGACACGCAGCCAGACCAAAATGAATTCACAAGACACAAGACCCCACTCCACCAAAGCCCAGGATGCTACCAGAACGCCCATCACCAAGGTCGTTAAGAAACAAAAGGCTAATAGACACACATCCAGCACCTCACCCACACAGGATGTCTCTAAACAGCCATCTAACCCACCAGCAGTTAAGCCCTTAACGATCGCCTCAGCCACACAGCAAATCACAAAAGAACAAATGAACCTACAATCAGCAACAGAGCAAGCAAACCACACACCCCAGCAGTATTTATAGAAGGACTTCAACTGAGATCACGCTTTGCTTCAAGAAGAAAGAAGCCAGAACACCAGCCTGAAGATGACGAGTGAGACCTCGTCGAAACGTCGCCAAAACAACCAGATTTCTACACGGGAAGAAACCCGAATCCACCCTAACATGCATATATATATATATATATATATATATATATATATATATATATATATATATATATATATATATATATATATATATATATATATACAGAATTTAATGGGGAAATCAACAAAATAGTAACGCAAGAGTGGGAAGCACCCAAGTGTGGAGGGCAAGGCAAGCCTCTTAATCCCCCCCCCCCAAACTCAAGATCTGAAATCTGCCACGGAGGCATTTGTGGCACCAAGGCTTTTATTATTTTGACTAAGCAGTGGCTTATCCTGCCATAGTGTATGCCTGCCCTCCCCTGCTCCCGAGCCATCCTTTTCTCCCCCTCGCTCTTTCCCCCTTTGACAGCTGTCTTCCCATCATTCCAACAGGTGCTATTAGGGCTCGAACAAAGGGGAAGGCTTTTAAGCCACTGGCTGTTGACAAGTGGAGAGAAAACAACAAATGGCCGGGCACAGCTCTTCTCCCTGGGTCACTCAGCCAACGGTAATCGCTATTATTTTTATTTATTAGTTCTCCGGCACTGTCCTCTAACCTGCCTGCGCCCGCCCGCCTACCCTCCCATCATTCCGTGACAGCCAGGGGCATTTTTTTAACTTTGAAAAAAAAGGAAAAAGAAAAAGAAGGAGAAGAAAAGGAGGGGGAAGAGTGAACACACCTCTCCTGAGCAAGCTCTTTCTGTAAAGTGCCTGGCTAATGAATACTGTCCATTTAGAACTGGATAATTTATGATGTCAGCAGAGAGGGAGGGAGGGAGGGAGGGAGGGAGGGAGGTACATGGGAAGTAAAGAAAGAACCAAGTGGGTTGGAGAGGAAGAGAATTGGGAGAGGGGGGGAAGAAGGGAGGAGAGAGAGAGAGAGAGAGAGAGATGGAGGGGAAAATAAGGCATTTTCCAAAGATAGCACTGTATTTGAGAAGGGAGTTACTCCATCTGTAGTTGCCTAGGTAGCTCCTCTTCTAACTCCGAGTGTGATCGCACAGGAAACGAGAATCACAATCTGGACTGCTTGCAGAGAGGTCTTGGCCCAATCTGTTTCCTGGCTGTCAACATGACGTATGGGAAAAGGTGCTCCAGCCTGGCTCTGAGCCATGCCAACATGGAGTTTTTATGGTCCAGCTCTAGGGCTTCAATTCTCCTACTCCTTCGAAAATGGATGGGTCATTTTAAGAAAGATAGGTAAAGTTAAAGGTTTCCCCCGCACATCCGTGCTGGTTGTGTCCAACTCCAGGGGTGGTGCTCATCTCTGTATTCAAGCCAAAGAGCCAGTGTTGTGTACATCCATGGCCATGTAGCCGGCATGGCTGCAAGGAAACACTGTTTTACCTTCCCACTTTTTACGGTGGTACCTGTTTATCTACTTGCATTGACATGCTTTCGAACTGCTAGGTTGGCAGGAGCTGAGATTAACAATGGGAGCTCGCTCTGCTGTGTGGCACCCGGGCTTTGAACCACCAAGCTGCCGACTTTGTTTCTGACAGTTTTCGGAGCCTTAGTCTGCTGAGCCACCAGCTCTTATTAAAATGAACCTTCCTGGTGTAATCTGGCTTGCGTCACTGCATACATCCCACTGCACCCTCAGTATGTTCACCAAGAGATCCTTTGAACTGCAAAGGTTTGCAACGGTAGAATCATGAAATTTTGGAGCTGGAAGGGACCTGCAAAGACGAATTCAGAAGATCCTTTGGACAGCCAGAGTCCCTAATGTGGCTGTATTACAGCATATGAATAAAAAGCTTGAAACTCTCAATACCATAAAGAGAAGAAAATTGCAATATTTCAGTCACACAATGCATAATAACAAATACCATATGTTGCAGGTTATCCTTCAAAGAAAAATAGATGGAAAATGTGGCCTGGTGGCCAGTGGTTCGCAGTGAGCACAGCTTCTCTATTTAGAATACCTCTGGATAAAAACCAGATCATGCTACTGATCACCAAGGTTCTAAGAGGACATGGCACATGAAGAAGTAGAAGGGACCTCAAGGTCATCAAGTCCAACTTCCTGCCAAAGCAGGACATCTACAGTTAAAATATATCCGAGAGATGCCCACCTTTGGGTCCTTTTCCAAGGAGAAAGGTTGGGTAAAAATATTCATAAGAACATAAGCACATAAGAACAGCCTTGCTGGAACAGGCCACAGCCCATCCAGTCCAGCATTCTATCTTACACAGTGGCTCACCATTTGCTTCAAGGTATTCTCAAGCAGATGTCTTCACCTGCTTATGATTCCCCTCAAATAGAATTGAGAGATATCCTGCCTACCTCTCCAACCCGGAGGTTGTCCTTAAAGCAAAGCAAAGTTCTATACCACCCCATACAACTTCAAGGAGTCTCTAGGCAGTTTACAGTTTTAATTACAGTATGCAGGATACACATTGCCCCCCAGCAAGCTGGGGACTCATTTTAGTCACCTCGGAAGGATGGAATGCTTAGTCAACCATGAGCCTGCTGCTTGGGACTGAACCCCAGGTCGAGAGCACAGTTTTACCTGCAGTAGAGGCATTTAACCACTGTGCCACGGGGTATATAATGTGATACCCTTGTTCTCCACGAACTTGTCTAATCCTTTCTTAAATCTGTCAAGGCTGACAGCTACCACCACTTCTTCTGGCAGGGAGTTTCACAGACCAGTGATCCTCTGAGTGAAAAAGTACTTTCTCTTATTTGTATTTGTATTTTGAATTCAAAATAAAATAAAATAAATAAATATATTGTTCAAGTGTTCAAATGCAAATGAGTCCGATGCTTTCTGAAGGAATCCATTTCATCATCAAACCGCTGTTATCACGAGGAAGTTCTTCCTAATGTGTTCAAATACTTGAGTCTCAGGATGAATAAAGGCTCTTAGTTCTAGACATGGGCACGACTCGGCAAAATTGTCATTTCCGTTTTCGATTATCGTTTCCGTTACGCAACGGAAACGGTAACGATAATTAAGCCGTCAGAACTCGAACTCAAACCAAAAAAAGAAAAATTTGGTCGGGTTTTTCATTTCCGTTTGTAGCATCGCAGCGATCGCGTGATGCGAAGCACAGAAAAAGTTTTTAAAAGTTTTTTTTTAAAAACCCCGACTCCCGGCCAAAAAAGCAGGCGAAAATATGCCTGCCTGAGGCTTTGCCACCTACCAGAGGGGTGGTTTCTGGGGGGGTCCCCGGCCTTCCCCCCCTCTTCTCCTGTCCTGGGCTGCTTGCACCAGGCTGGGGGGGGGGTCATCCTCGTCGTCTGTCTCGCTGCATGCCATGCGGTGTGGGGGGGGGGTCCAAAATGGCGACTGCAATTTTTCTTTTGAAATCATGGTCAAAAAACACACCAAATCACCACAGAAGCATGTGAAATTTATTTATTTTAAATGCCTGAATTTTTATAGTAGCAGCAGTAGGTTTTTTTATAGCAATAAAACGTCGTATTGATTTTATTTTATTTTATTTTATTTTATTTTTTTAGACCTGCCCATTTGGGCTGGGCATGGGATGGGACCATGCAATTTTTTTGAACCATTCCACCAATGGCATCGCCAGGTTTTTGACTGACACTTCTGGATGTCTCGGAGGGCATAAAAAGCCGAGGCACCTTCCAGAAATTGCAGTCGGGTGTACGGATGTGGTTGAGGGAGGAGGCCTGGCTGCTGGTGCTGGTGTGATCCGATCGAGATTGAGGAGGGAGGCTGGAGGCTTTAGGATTTAAGTTAGGCAGGCAGGGAGGGAATTGAATTTAGAAAATAATTTCTTTGATTCCCTGCAGCTTTGTCTACTGAAGGGAATAGCAGTTTATTCTTTATTTCTTCTCTGGCAGTTTGAGGATTTTTCCCCCTGATATTGGATAAAGGGGGAGGTTCGACTGGGAGTGGGAGGTGTGGATTTATTTTAAAAAATATATTATATACTACCATTTATTTTCTATTTTCCCAACTTCAATTTGCTTGCACACACACATTTGGGGTGCAAGCCAAGAACAGAACCTCTATCCTAAGTGATATCCTAACTGCCCACTCGCCCGTCTGCCCGCGTCGCCGCCCGCCCACTCACCTGCCTGCGGCCACCGCCCACCCATGGCCCCCCGCCACTGCTGCCCGCTCCCTCAACTCTTTACTAAGCAACTCTTGGTTTACTGGATGAACAAACAAATTCCAAAATGTGGAAACACTACCTGTTATGTCCCGGATCAGGTTCAAGGTAATAGTTCTAACTTATAAAACCCTCCATGGCTTAGGACCTGACTATATGATGGGGCATCTGTCCCTTAGATTAATGAATGCCTTCCTTAGCATAAGCACTAAGGTGGTCAACCCCAGGGAAGCCTGAAAAACTGTTATGAGAAACTGAGCTTTCTCAGTGCACCCCCCCGCTCTATTAAACCAATGGCCAGTTGACATCTATTTGGCTCCATCCGTGGCAACGTTTAAGAATTCTTTGAAGACCTGGCTCTACCGTGAGGCTTTGGCAGTGCTGCACATTACTTGTCACCTATCTTACTCCCTATTATGATTTTATTTGTTCTATGTCTTTATTTATTTTTTATTTATTTATTTATTTATTTATTTATTTATTCATTCATTCATTCATTCATTCATTCATTCATTCATTATTAAAATTATACCCCGCCCATCTTCCCTAGGGGAACTCTGGGCGGCTTACAAACCTGATAAATTCAGCACAAATCATACAAGTCACAAATCATAAACTGGACAGCAACGATTAAAAGCATTAAAATACAACCATATGTTTACTTAATATATGTAAAATGTTATTTTTATTTTATGGTTTTAACTTTATTTGTACACTACCTGGAGTTGTTCTTCCAATTAAACTTGGTGGTATATAAATCCAAAATAAATAAATAAATAAAACCACAGGTCTATGACTTCCACTTAAAGAACACAGAAGCTGAGTATTCTAGGTTCATAGAATCACAGAATCACAAAGTTGAAAGGGACTTATAACACCACCGTGTCCAACCACTTGTGCAAGAGAGGAATTCAAATCAAGGGGATATGCCTGACAGTTGATTAAATTTCTCTTGAATGCCTCCAGTGTGGGAATGCTCGCCACTTCTCAATGTCATTAGTTCCACTGCTGTACTGCTCTAACAGTCAGGAAGTTTTTCCTGATATTCCACCAAAATCTGGCTTCCCATCACTTCAGCCCTATGTTGTGTGTACCGCATATCAGCTGGGACTGCAACCAGCACCTTGTGAATGAGAGGAATTTGCCATCAAGACCGAATGTAAATCAGCAGTGAGCACATTTTAAAAAAAAACTGGGCTCATTCATAAAGCTGATTTTTAAGAGGGTTTTTTGGGGGCGGAGAATTATCTTTAAAGCTATGAAAAGGTTAATCTCTTTCTCTCTCTTACACACACACAAACACACACACACACACAGAGAGAGAGAGAGAGAGAGAGAGAGAGAGAGAGAGAGAGAGAGAGAGAGAGAGAGAGAGAGAGAGAGAGAGAGAGTAGAGTGAAATGCTTTCTCTTCTTGAAAAGATTCCAGCATGCTTTGGCCCCGGAAGTGACAATTAAACCCCACGCGCCTGCATCTGCGGGCTGCTCCATCCTGAACCCTTCTTGTGTAACATATGTGAGAACAAAATCGCAATCTTTATTGTACCGGATGCCAGAAGAGACAAACAATTAAAAAAGCAAAAAAGTAACATATTCTCCGCCAATCAGATGTGATGAAGAGCAAGGGAGTTGTACATTAAATCGGGCTGTGTGTGTTTTTTAAATGTAGACGCAACTTGCATGAAACCATAATGTCAGATTAGGAAGAAATGTCAGCTCTGAATTTACTTCAGCGACGGGAAGAAAGGATGCAAGATTTGCTTGTGAGCGCCTCCACCAAAGGACAGTCTTCCATCTGCTTTGGCAACTTCTTACACTTGTTCACATTTGTCGTCATTCATAGATTATTAGCTTTCCTTTCCTTTTCCTTTCCTTTTCCTTTTCCTCCCCTCCCCACTCCCGCTGGGTTATTTCTGGTACAGATAAGAAAATATAAGGCCTGCCTCCTTTAAGAGAACAGGACGAGTTTTCAAGTAGCAAAAAATAAGTACAACTAGGGTGGCCACAAACATTTGTAACAAGCTGCCTCTGAATCAATGAACAGAAGCAATTAATGAATGCTACAGCTAAATGCCAGAGAGCTGGTGCTAAGTCTAACGAAGGCCGGAAGAAAGGGTTTGGTTTATGTTTTCAAGGAAAGGTATCAGTGGCACACACAATTTTCTTCCAGCTACAAAATGTTGCCGTTCATGTTGAAGGTCTTTGGGCTCCCCAAATCTTACCCTTAATTTTCACCATAAATTCTCTGTTTCAATGGTTTCGCATTTTGGGGCACAGTTCAAAGCCAGGGTTAGGATTTCTAAAGCCCTATGGGACTTGGGAAAAAGCTACTGGAATGCCCGCCATCTCCCTTTCTAACCTTCCCTTTTCTAGGTGCTGTCATGCCACAGGGATGCACAGAGAGCCCATTTGGTGGCCAATTCCAGAACCCGGAAACCTTCTCTGTAGGAGACACATATTGCCCAACCATGACCATCGCTAATAGTGAAGACTTAAAATTTGCTTCGCAACTTGAGAGTGACCCTAAAAAGTGAACCCTAAGCCTGGGCGCTAAACCCGTAACCTTTCTTTTCTGTCTCGCTGTTGGGCGAGGGAAAGGGGTGAAAAGTGAAAGCAAAATTCACCAACATGTTCAGCTTCCTTAAATGACCGTTTCGCAACATGAATGGTCAAAAAAGAGCTCCTCTCGGCCTCTGTGCATTTGTCTCCTGCATGGAAGTGACACGTATAAATTCCTCATTCTTGGCTGCCGTTCACAAGCTTCGTGCTTGAAGGGGTTGAGAGTGGCCAACACACACACACACATACAGAGAGAGAGAGAGAGAGAGAGAGAGAGAGAGAGAGAGAGAGAGAGAGAGAGAGAGAGAGAGAGAGAGAGAGAGAGGAGAGAGAGAGGCACTGCATCCATGAAAGCAGAGCTTGCGGAAAGACCCCTTTTGACAATTGGCAGACGCAAGCGATGGACTAGGGTGGGGGGGCTGTGGCTTGCAGCTGGGGCTCTTAGCCACTGTACTAACATCAGCATGGATCTGCATGGAGGAAAATGGATAATGGAAGGTGCCCCAGAGAGAGAAGCGGACAGCAGGAAGTGAAAAAGTAAAATGAGTGGAAGAAAAAGAGCAGAGCCTTTTTATGACACTCAAAACCCTATTTCATGTCAAGTCTTCCCTAGGGTCTATCCGCATTTCTCCTCTCCTGCTGCTCATTGATCATCTTGTGATTAACCAAGGAGCCGGGCTTATCAGACAAGACAACCCCTTACAAGCAACAGGGGCTGAATCTCTCTTTGGACATTAATTCTTTAACTTGCATCTAGAGGCTGTTTTTTTTTTAACCTCTTCTGCGAAGGCTAAATGTCAGGAGGACTGGAAAGATTTGTCCCTGCCTGGTCTAGTACTTCAAGATTTATCTTTTCTTAGTCCAGCTCCTGCTCATGCTTGCTAGCTGGAAGACGGAGCAAGGTAAACAGAGGAGGAGAGGGCATCCCAGAGTTGGAAACAACATCCAAAATATGATCAGTGAGATGTCACAGAAACAGAGACTGGAGTTGGCTCTCTGTGTGTGTGCGTGCGCGCATGCGCATGCTTGCATGCATGCATGCAAATGACAAGTCCCAGAATCCTGAGCTCTGCAATGGTATCAGTGGGTTCTGGGAAATGTAGTCCAAAAAGCAATGTTTCCAGACTCTGGACAGAACCAAATACAGTGGACCCACATGTAACAAATGGTTTGTATAACATAAAATCCGTACAACATTAAAAAAAAACAAGAGATAGGGGAAATCTGCTTAACAGAATTTCATTTTGTCTATGGGGCGAATCCGTACAACATAAAAATGGTCGCGATTAGGGATTACTCTGTTTTCAATGCATTCCTATGGGAAATTTGTATAAAGGAAATATGCCTAACAGAAATTCATTTGGAACGAATTTATTCCTTTATAAAAGGTACCCCTGTAGTTGAAGACAGAAATGTACCTCCTGGTTATACTTTGTCGAGATAGAAAGATGCTACCTAGTGCCACCTCAGAAGCCCCGTCAGGGATTATGACATTACCATTTTATTCCCCTTTGTTATCTATAGCCTGAGATAAATTAAGCCATCAGTTATTGTTTACAGAACAATGCTTCCTGGAAGGGGTCTTAATGGTCTTTGCCAGTATTTTCATTTTCATTTTGTCTGACATCCTAATGGTCCAGGAGTAATGGTGCAGAGTGCCGTCTTTATTGTGCTGTTGAACAATGTGAGGGCGAGGCCACCACTGTACTAGCTGTGGGCCATCACTGCAGTCAAAGACTCATGATGATCCACGTGATACCAAGTAGATTCAAAGTCTTTATAATGTGGTATGCTCCAGTTTTACACAGATCTGGAAAACTATTTCCAGTTAAATGCCTTTCAATACAATTTTGTTTTCCTTCCTGATCCTGTTACTGTTTTAGAGGGATTGGGAAGCTGTCTTAAATGAAGTCAGACCATTCATCCACCTGGATTAGTACAGTCTACACCAGGCATGCCCAAACTTCGGCCTTCCAGATGTTTTGGAACACAACTACCACAGTCCTTTGCCATTGGAAATACAGGCTTGGAATTCTGGGAGTTGTGGTCCAAAACATCAGGAGGGCCAAAGTTTGGACATGCCTGGTCTACACTGAGCGCCAGATATCTTTTAGATAAGAGCTTCCCATGGTTTCACATGGAAATGTCTGAGATGGAACTGGGAAACTTTGCAGGCAAATGATGTGGTTGACCAGTGAGCTATAGACCCCTTGGAAATCTCTCGGGGGGGGGGGGGCAATCCCCAGTGCGGACTCTCATGGCAAAGGAACTGGAGTGCGTGGTGTGAAATCCTATCCCAGGAATTAGGCTGTGTAAGGCTGAGAACACCATCAGTGGTGGCAATTTTTTCAACAATAAAACATTTCCCATTTCCCTCTTTCCCAGAACAGCTTAAGTCTCCCGTGAAATCCATAGTCCGGGGAACCAGAAGCATTTTATGTTTGAAAAATCATTGCAGTTGATGATGTCACCAATCTTATGCAGCAGAGCTGTACAGACTGGGTTTCAATCACTGCTTGCCTGGGCACCCCAAATGAATACAAGAGAAATGAGAGATGCTGTTTCAACCCACAAGAAAACAGATAACGAGGTAAAAAGTGCAAGGAAACATGGCAATAATAATAAGAACCTAAGAACATAAGAAGAGCCATGCTGGATCAGGCCAAAGGCCCATCTAGTCCAGCTTCTTGTATCTTACAGTGGCCCCACCAAATGTGTCTGGGAAGGAGACTATGAGCGTGATTGGCTCATGTTCTCTTCCCACAACTTGGCCAGCAAGAGGATGGCATGTTAAAAATAAAATCAAACGTCCAATGGTTCACTATACAAAATTCTCTAAGCCTTCTAACATTTACTTAACAAGATTATTGGAAAGAAATTGCTATGCTTCTGGTGACATATCTTTTTGACTTGTATTTTGAAAACTTCTTCACATTACATCCAGGATGTAACCATTCAACAGAAGAAAGTACTAGCCATAAACTTAAAAGCAGAGTGTGCCGGGTCGCTTACCACTGTCAGGTAAAACTTGGAAAAGTAGCTTGTTGGCCCAATACACCTAGAATCCTCTAGGCAGCAGGGTTGGTGAAGAGGGACGTTGGGACCAGAACAATTGAGTTTTCCAGGCTCTGACCAACAAATCAAGTCGCAGATGGAACTGAGTGACTAACTATAATTTATTATATTTATTTATTGGATGTTTATATATTTCCCATATAGCAAATAGCTACTCTGGGTGCTGAACCTGGGCGCCTTAGTAGAGGAAGTTTTACACATTTCTAGGATAAAGCAAATACAGTAATACCTCGGATAACGAATGCCCCTGATAATGAATTTTTCAGATAACGAATTGCAATTTCCAGGTATAGGGCTGTCTCGGATAACGATTTTTTTCTATGGGCTGCCTCGGATAATGAATTTTCCTAAGGGCTGCCTTGGATAATGAATTTTCCCTATGGGCTGCCTCGGATAACGAATTTCCAGCATGCATTGGTAAAAAAGAGTTATACTGGGCTGCATCACATCTGTACCTTTAAAGTGAAGTTTATAAAGAGTTTGGAGCAAAAAAACAGGTGTCTGGGTCATTTTCCTAGGCTCTGGAATGGATTAATTGGTTTCCCATTCATTTCTATGGGAAACTGTGTTTCGGATAACAATTTTTTTCAGATAACGAATTGCCTCAGAGAATGAATTAAATTCATTATCCATGGTACCACTGTACAAAAATAGGTGTATACAGTGCTACCTTGTATAAAGTAATTAATTTGTTCCAAATAAAATTCTGTTAAGCAAATTTTTCTTTGTACAAATTTCCCATAGGAATGCATTGAAAACGGATTAGTCCCTATCCCTAATCGCGACCATTTTTATGTTGTATGGATTCACCCCATAAGCAATTCTGTTAAGCGATTTCCCCCTATCTCCAGAATTTTTTTCCTTTAAGCGGATTTTCTGTTAAACCAACCGATTGTTATACGAGGTTCCACTGTATTTGTATAAAATGAGTTTACATGGATGAGAAGCATTACAAACTTAAGAATGTTCATGCCGTCACTTAAAAGGTGCAGATTGCAGACGAAATGGATGGAAACAGCTTTATGAATGAATAAGCATGAATGGGACTTGTTCATTCAACTCTTATGTAAGCACCGCTCATTGAACTGGTTTGGGCTATCTCATAGATGAAGCCGTAAAAGCAAAACAGAAAAGGAGGGATTTTTGTGGTTTCAGCATTTACCGCGATACAGTTCAGAAAGTTTTGAACGCCCATCACAACAGAAGTTAAATGTTTTAACATCTTCTCCTCCAACCTACGGGAAGACATTGTCTTTTCCTCCTTATGCCCTGTGAATGCCATGAGAGGACACAACTCAAAGAAGAACAGGTGGTGGTTTGGAGGGGAGTTGTTTTAACTCATTAGGATCACATTCAGATACTTCTCAATGGGACTGGTTAATCCCTAAAACCCTGCTTGCCACTTAGCTGCATTAAATTAATGAGACATCTTAAAAATTCATTCTTCAGCAGCTGTCCAGTCCTCCCTCCAGCTGGACATCTCCAGGTCACTGAACTGGAAACGCTGACGCAAGGGAAGGAATAACCCATTACTCCAGTATACAATATTGTATCATAATGCACAGGTGTAGGGAAAAAATACATTTTCCTAAGAACGTATTTGCAGCACGAGTACTACCAACCAAAGTCATTGCTTAAGTTTCTTTTTTAAAGACATGGTTCTGTTACACTCAGTTTAAACATAACCCTATGCCTAGATGCCCTAAGCACATCCAATCTCGCCTGATTTTGGAAGCTAAGCAGGGTCGGCCCTGGTTACTACTTGGATGGGAGACCACCAGGGAATACCAAGTGCTGTAGGTGCCTGGAGTAGGAACTGGCAAGCCACTGCAGTATTCCTGCCAAGAAAACTCCATGGACATGGGGTCACGAAGAGTCGGTCACGACTGTAATGACACAACACACACACATATTTCAGATCAGCAGCATTGTGGGGCATTAAGAAATGGTGCATGCACTGTTCTACCATGGGAGAGAGAGAGAGAGGTACCCCACCACCGTGATACTAAGAAAATACACCCAGATCATCCCATTGGCATATCTGCAGTAAATTTGAAAAGAGTCCTGTGCCATTTGTTGACACAATTTTCTTGGGAAAATTGGCAACCACCTGCCAAATACCCTTTGATTTGTATTCCTGCCTTCATCAGGGGGTTGGGCTTGATGGCCTTCGAACGTCATGATTCTATAATTCAGGGTTTAATCTGAGTCTAACTGGAGCTGAAACCTTTCAAATAGATTCAGTACTGTATTTTAAAGTTCAGATCAAAGCCAAGTAGGGTACCTATTATAGAAGAAAGGTGACCGACCAACTTTAACTGAATGTGGGTATAGGATTATTCTGACCATGTTCTGCACAATATTTAAACGTTTTATGTGGAATTGTATGAGTTTGTTTTTGATTTAGATAGTACTGTGAACAGCACCTAATTTCATTGTATATGTTGTGTATGTGTACAATGACAATAAATTGATATTCTATTCTATTTAATAATAGAGCAGAATCTGCTTTCCATTAAGAACTCCAATGAAGTTTCACACTTTTCCTTCCCCATGCCTATTATGGATTCGATCTTCTTCTCACTTCTGCTTCATCATAACCAGCTTATTATCAACTAATTAAGTTTCCGCTTTTGTAGGGTGTGTCATCCTGGCATCTCCAAACCCTGCTCACCCCCATAGTGAATTTGGTTTTCATTCTGAAAGAACGGTGGTGGGACTAGTTAGAAACCTTTTTGCTGCGTGACGTCATGGTGAAACGTTTCCACCTCGTTTTATAGCAAGAGCTATGCAGATTGCTTTCAGAAGTTAGCCTCGTAAATAACAACAATGCGAGCCGCTGAATTATTCGGGATGTAACTCAGACAAAAGGTGCTGTGCCCATTTATATTATATGACCCCCATGCAACATTCTTAATTGAATTGCAGCCATTCATTTAATCAACTCCTCAGCTACATTTTCAGGACCAGGATGGAAAAAAGGTTGATCCTTTCTAGACACCACTCTTTGTAACCTCTGATGCTGTCAACAGACCTGTGCTAAGAAGATGGACCCTTCAAAAGCAACCAGGGGACAGCCAGATGTGGTGGTGGTGGGAACTCATCAAGATTCCAACAAGCTGGAGCACCATTCTAGGTTAAACTGCTGCAAACCGATGAAAGAAAGCCTATTAGGAAAAGGGCTTTTAAAAGGGGGTGTGTGTTTCATAACGTGCCACTCAAAACAAGTACAGTGGTACCTTGTATAAAGGAATTAATTTGTTCCAAATGAAATTATCTTAAGCAAATTTTCCTTTATACAAATTTTCCATAGGAATGCATTGAAAATGGAGTAATCCCATTTTTATGTTGTACGGATTTGCCCCATAGGCAATAATGTTAAGCAAATTTCTCCTATCTCCAGAATATTTTATGTAGTACAAATTTTATGTTATACAAACTGTTTGTTATACAAGGGTCCACTTTAGTTTCTTTTTATGTACTTGCTTTCTTTAAAAAGGTATCTTGCTAATATAGTGGCCGATGGCGCTGGGCAGTTTACAATAAAATTATGCAGGCTACACATTGCCCCCCCCTATTGCAGTGAGCTGGGTACTCATTTTACCAACCACAGAAAAAAATAGAAAGGTAAGCCAACCATGGTGAGCACATCTGGAATTTGAGTCATGGCAACGGGACTTCTTTTTTCTTGAGAGATTGAAACGTTTCACTTCTTATCCAGACAGCTTCATCAGATTGATGAAGCTGTTTGGATGAACAGCAAAACATTTCAATCACTCAAGAAATAGAAGTCCAGTTGCCATGACTCAACTTCCAGATAAACTCACCTGGATGACTGACAATCTTCACAGACATAATGTGAGCACAGTTTGGGCCTGCACAGTACAGCAGTTGAACCACTGTGCCACAAGGCTCCTCATGGCTTCAAGCCAAAGTAACAGTTTTTTGAAGGGGAAATGGGGAACTGGAAACCAGAAGAAAGCCTTGGTTTCTGCAAGTGGGGGGTGAACATATGGTGCACACTTATGCCATTCCACTCCACTCACTACTTCTTTCCTTTTGCTGTTGCTGTTGAGTATTTGGAAAGGCACTGAGCATGATCAAGCCACACTTGGGAATAGAGATGGGCACGAAACGAGCAATTTTTTGTTTCCATTTTTGTTTTTTTGTTTCGTTGTGTAACGAAACGACAAACAAATTTTGTCTCCAAAATGAAACAAAACGAACAGAAACACCGGAAATTTTGTCGTGCGTTTCGTTTCCGTTACTGCAATATGAATGAATTGCTTAAAATGCTAAAAAAAATCACAAAAAAATGAAATTAATGGTAACGAAATGGTAACGAAACGAACGAAACCAAAAATGATTTTTTTTTTGCAAAAATTCACAAAAAAATGGAAACGAAATGAAACGGACCTTCCAAACGACAAACGAAATGCAATTTTTTTGATTCGTGCCCATCTCTACTTGGTTATGAGGTTACACTGGTCCCATATGCTCGGGAGTTCTTCTGTAATCTATCTCTGAAAAACTCAACATTCTTGAGAGGAAACTGGCATTTCCTCTCTCTTTTCTCACAAGTCCCATTTTGGGTAGGATGGGTGAGAATTTTACTTTGTTTCTGAAAGAATTTAGCGAAATTCTCACATATTCGATACAGAAAGAACATAATTTGAGAGAGAGAGAGAGAGAGAGAGAGAGAGAGAGAGAGAGAGAGAGAGAGAGAGAGCATATGTGCCAAATTTTAAGGTGACAGGTCTATTCCATCAGGCCTGAGAATTTGAGTACTGCAAACACTTGCAAGTCTTATATTTCATCTCTGCATATTGAATCCATGTCACTATTGAACTGGAGCTTTCAAGATTTTTTTTGTCCTGAGAGGCTTCCCATTGTTAATATCTACATTCTGGACATCACACTTTAAGGAAGATAGGCACGAACTGGAACAAGTTCATAGGAGGGCAACAAGGATGATGAGGCAGCTGGAAAACAAGCCGTATGATGGAAAGTAATGGACATGCTTAGCCTTGTGAAAACAAGACTGAGGGAAGATATGATAGCATTCTTCAGGTACTTGAAAGACTTCTCATTCAGAAGGAAGGGTAGGATCTGC